>JAUPMG010000005.1:7740625-7757309 GCA_031762675.1 Pachysandra terminalis
TCGGTTAAGTCCACGTGGCAGCAATCCAACGGTGCTGTATGGATTGCTGTAACCCTTAAGCTGTAGAGGATGCGAAGCCCAGACAAGCAGCATTGAGGTTGCAAGCGTGGAAGGTACTGTCCACATCCACGTGTCCTACCAAAAATGTCTCTTTGTGGGATGGACACTTGGCAGTCGGGTCGGGCCGAACACTTGGCGGCAGTCAGTCCATGTAGACAATTTCTTGAAATATAATTTCTTCAAATACAAATTTCAAAAGAAACAGTGATCATTCCCATCCCATGCAATAGTCATTACGCTACCAGATCCATCCGTGCCAAACAAGAACACCTTGTGTCACATAAAATGCATTGTTTATTTATTATTATTGATCATATAATGCATGGTTTGGTATTGTTTTTCGAAAGTGTTTTTCGAAAACAAATTTGTTTTTAAAAGCAAAAAGAATGTTTGGTTGTACATTTAAGAAGTATTTTTAGAGAAGCAAAAAAATAATTTATTTATTTATTTAAAGTGAGAAACAATAAATTATTGTTTCTTACATTAAACAATAAATTGCTTTTATATTTCTCCTTAAACTCATAACGAGTTTGATTGCTTCCAAAGTCTTTGAAGGGATGGGAGAAGACACCGGATATTTTTTTTCGACTATCTTCGATGACTGATGAAAATCTTTAAAAGTTGGTGACCATCTTTAAAGACCGACTACTGATGACTATCTCTAGAGACTCATAATTTGCAATGAGATTGAGACCTCTCATGCTTTTTGATGCGTTGGATATTGGAGAAAATGTCGATTGACTCAAGTTTAATTATGTTTAACAACAATTTATGACGTACTTTTTGATGAGCTGGATATTGGGTAAAATGTCCACCGACTCACAATTTTAATCGTGATTAGTAACAATTTATGATCAAAAAAGTAAATAAGCAATTGCTCTGCTATGCTATACTATGCTTTGCTTTTTTTTTTTAATCAAACCTACCTTTTTGCTTATCGGCACAAAATCAATAGCTTACCAAACAATTTTGGTTAACAAGAAGATCTTGTGAAAATATGCTTTTTTGCTTCTTGCTTTCTTACCTACTCCAAAAAGAGTCAACTTTTTACAGCATTAGATGAATATCTCCTCATAGATAGGCTAGAAAGTCACCTAATTTCCTAAAAACATACAAAAGGGATGGTAATAATGGCATTATGTTTACATATGAAGAGAATTTAATACAAGTATTTTAGGCTTATACATCGGACTTTTTTCATGTTTTTGTGTTGCAGAGACTCTTCTTCTGGAGGTAGGTTTGGAATTACAGACAAAGGACGTAAGAAGATAATTTGGATTCTTCCGTAGATTTCTTAATTCAAAACCACATTCATATTTCTTGGATACTTGGGCTGGGCTAAAATTTGAAATTAACGCCTTAGATGAACTGTTTTGATCTGACAGTTGTTTCTGTGGAAACCTAATTTTTCTATTTTCTGAATATATGATCTTGGGTCAAGCATGGCATGCATCTCTGTAGGTTTCAGAAGGGTTTGTATTTGTGTTTGGGCTTGCTTCTTCCCCTGAGCCCTTAAACAACCGAAACAACCAACTGCATTTACATCTAACAAACATGTCTGAAACAATTGATCATAGCAGATTTTACCATAAATTGAATAAGAAATAGAGGTAAGAAAACCAAAGTCCACCCTCTTTCTCTCTTTCTAATTTTTTATTTTCTTTTATTTGATGGGGATAGCTTCCCTCTGATTACAAGTCCTGTAGTATCTTCTGTACCACAGAATCAAAGAACAAAATAATCTATAACAAAAATATATATATATATATATAAAATATAAAAGCATTGTTCTTTCTTCCTATTTCTTTCTTCTTCTTTTTTGATGGAAGAAAGGCACATTAATTTCTACTTCTGTAGCACCTGTACCAAAGAATCAAAAAACAAAGCAACCTGTACCCAAATATGAAACCCAGCATCACACCTAAATTGCTCCATTTCTGTGTTTCTTTCATACCTTGCTGTCTCAAGAACTCATCACCATAAGAAATGCATTGCCTTCCCAGACTTTCCACACATATCCTCCTCCCCTTGTTTTCTCCATACTCATTTATCATAAAACACTCAAATGGGTACTTAAACAAACTCAAATAGTGCATGAATATCCAGTACCTGGGTATGTTATTCTTTGATATAAAATACCCTGAGAAAAGAAAAAAAGATCCCATAAACCCGGCAATCAACGACGTCCCCATGATGAAATTCGGCACAAGAGCACTGAAACACGCGACGAAAGAATTCGACATTAGAACAACCATCCAAACCACCATAGAAAAGTATAGGAATCCATCAAGCTCCCTCCTCAAACCAATTAGCCAGTATACAGGAGTTGTGTAGAGAAGAGCCACCATTAGAAGGAAAGGAATGAAGATAAGGGTGTTTGCTATAACATAAGAAGAAACTCTATAAGCTCCTCTTGAAGTCTCTCTCATTAAAATCCTTCTCTCTTGCAAGAAAATTGGTAGGCCCTCTGTTGTGGTGGATAACAAGAAGGTAAGGCTGAATGCAAAGAAACCGATACGAGATTGTAAATCATTTCTAACATTCATGAATATTGATCCGAGGACGAACCCGGCCACTAAGGCTTGTATTGTTCTTGCGGCGAAGAGTTGCTTGCTTCGAAATATATTGTTTGAGAATCTCTGGCCTAGTATCAAGACCTCTTTGAATCGAGAATTCGGATATGATATTCGCTTCTCATCGACGTAATTCATGTTTGAAGTTCTCATCAAATGCTCTTCTTCTTCTTTGGCCTCAGGAGAGAATGGATCATTGAGACTGAAAGAATTATGTAAAACCAAGCTTTCGGCGACATCAATGGCAAACTCAAGTACATTGACATGCCGGGGAATGCAATGACCGGCGACTTTAAGTCTCTCCTCAAGGAGATGCAATGGTCCATGGTGAAGAACAGTTCCATTTGATAGCAACACAACTTGATCAAATAGCTCAAGAATCCGAAACCCCGGTTGATGGATAGTCAATACAATGGTCTTACCTTGCTTCACCACCATTGATTTAAGCAACAAAACCACATGAAGAGCAGATGCTGAATCCAATCCCGACGTTGGTTCATCGATCAATAGAACAGCAGGATCATGGACTAGATCAACTCCGATCGAGAGCCTTCGCTTCTCGCCGCCGGAGATTCCACGGTACGATTCCCCACCAATCCTTGAACCTGCAACATGTTCTAGCCCAAGCTCCTTCAGTAGCTCTCTCACTCTACTTGCAGCCTGGTTACACCCACCAGTTAGCCTCAGACGAGCACTATACATCAACGTTTCTTCAACTGTAAGTAGAGGGAAGAGAGCATCATCTTGGGTGACATATCCTGACACTCTTCGAAACCGCCTGGCGTCCATCGGCCAGTCATTGACGAGAACCTGACCGGACACTCTACTCGAAGGTATCATACCGGCAAGAATTTCCAACAAAGTAGTCTTTCCAGCACCGCTAGGACCGGCAATCGCTGTGACCTCTCCAGGTCTAGCTTCACAATTTACATTTGTCAAAATGTACTTGGTAGTAACGTTAGTAGTGCTCCTCCCTCCACAGCATACCCAATTGAATTCATCGGCTCGGGTACTTAACTTGTAGGACAGTTTCTTGGTTTCTAGTCTATATGGGGTTTTCCGGTCACCGGAAACTGGTGATTTTACTGGTAATTCCATTGAGAGAGGAGATTGTGAAAGAGAGTTGGTATAAAGGTGGAAGATGTAAGGTGAGAAAGATTTGAAGTACAGAAAGAGGAGGAGCTGAACTAACACACACCAAACTGGCCTCCTCAAAACACGCAAAGCCAGCAACTATGTGGTGTTTTGCATGGATTTGAGTTTTTGACTAAGTTTCTGTACGAAGGGGCTTTGAAATTTTAAAAGGTTGGTGCACCAGTCACCATCTCCTCACCCTCCTCCTTAACTGACGGACTGCTTTGCAGTTTTTACCTTCAGTTTCATGTCAGCCATTAAATGGTATTTTGGTAATTCAAGAAATGTTGCAGTCTCAGATAACTGTTGGGCCCCACCACATTATTAAATTTGCCTTTTTTTAATTTTTTTTTTAATTTAACTTTCCTAGGCAGGTCTCTCTCAAACCCTTAAATGTGTGGAATTTTTTTTTCAAAAAAAGAAAAGCCCTTGATACAGTTAAAAGTTTTAAATGTTCCTTGCCAGCCACTGTCTCTATCTGTCAAGTGAACAAAGAGGATACACAGGAAGATAAAAATCAGATTAGAAGCCTTGGAATAGTAATTTCAAATGTTTAAATATGATTTAATCATGATTAGTCAGTTAATTACCATTTCATTGAGTGGTTAGGATCATTTTATGAAGTCACCAGAAGTTAATTGAACAGATAAACAAACTGGGAATCCGGAAATGCTGCTTCTACAGTACTGATTAGTGGGTTGGAGTCTGTCAGAAATAGCATTTCCTAACGAAATACTCATGCAAGTATAGTTTATTCTGCTTTGGTCAATAAAAGTAATATTCTTTTATTATATATATATATATATATACACACATATATATACTGTGAAGAAAAATAGATAAAATTTATCACATATGAAACTAATATTGATCAAAGAGATCTGCTTGTCAAGCCAAATCACTTCTCATCAATCAATACAACCAAGATACATATAAATGCTACCTATTTTCCTTTTCCCACACGATAAATTATATTGATCCTTCACTCTACCAATTTAAACAGAAAACTAGTGCTTGATCATGAAAGACATCACATCATGGCCATTCTTGCTAAGATCTATGCTATGTGTGACCCATTACAGCAGTTGCATAAGGCAGAATCTACATTGAATACTTAGTAGACATGATACTGAAACAAAAGTATAGAACAGATCCTCAACAACCCAGATGAGAGTAGGCATTTTATTAATTGATAATGGTTGTCACCAAATAAGACAATTCTTAATGAGACAATGCAAGATGCAAAGGGTTTTTCAACTCAAGATCCATCACACAAAGATACAGGACCAAAATAACTCAGACAAGTAGGCATTTGACAATATAGTGTTTTGAAATGCAAGTATTAGTATTAACAAAAATATGATCATCATACTTCACAGTAATGAATAGGGCCACATGAAAATTTCAAAGTTGAAACATGGATGAAGATTCATCAAGAATATGCATCAGTCTGAACTTCACAAGGATCATTAGTTGCTAGCTCCCCTTCCCCATATTTTCCATAAGTTGAACAATCCCTTCTTCCAAAATCCACTAACAATAAAATTAAAGCTTTAAATTATGTAAATGATTCACATTGCTTGTCGAACTCCAAAAGCTGATTAAGATCAGTTAATTAATGACAAATAAGTAATAGCTCATTTGAAATCTTATATAGCTTCTTTGAGATTGATAACATGGTACCAAAGATATACAAACCACAGCAGTGAAGTGAATCGAAAAGAATAATTTGCTGCTTGGGGCTTAGTGCTTCCCAGATATCTTTTGATGCCAGCTTGTGTTGCGTTGGTCCTAACTGAAATTCAGTGGGATCACAGGGAACCACCAAATCTGACCTGCAGCTCATTTAATCAGATTCATCATCTCAAACATGTCCAAAATGGAAATAAACAAACAAATAAATAAATAGAATAAGAAGAAGCATCTAACCTTATAAACATCGATTGGGACAAGAAGAATCAGAATGGGCCAAGCTATAGAAGAATGACAGTAAAATAATTGAGTCGAAATCCAGTCAACTTGTCGAGCAACCTTCATATGTTTCCTTTTGTTCCAAGTAGTGGTTATCTAAGCTAAATGTCTTGTTCACTCAGCACATATGGATAACTGGAGGATGACAGTATCTGAACTTCCCTTGCTGCAGATTCTGCTCTTTTGTTCTTGGCAGCTACGATCTGATCTGCTAGTGAAACTTCTCTTCGCATTTTTTCTCTTCTAATAAACTCCATATCCCATTGCTCACTAGCTGAATGATGACCGGTTGACATGTTCTTTCGACCAGTAACTTGACCATTTATAGATTTCATTTTGAGAATCTAACATCCAGACAGATAATAGCATTAGTAAGACAGAAAAATTGCACAAATAACATAGAACCAGGTAAGGTAATAGATATGGGACCCATCATAAGATGGTTCTGTGTTGGAGATGTTATATGCCCAAATATCCTTTTTTTTGGGTATAAGCACTAAATTGGATGATCGTGACTATAAGTAAGCCACTCAGATTTAGAATAAAAAACGCGACATATAATCTTGGGAAAAAAAAAAAAATAGAGATAGGGTAATTTTGTGGCATGTAATATATCCTTTTGGTATACAACATCTCCTATAAGAAAGCCATCTAAAGACGGGTCACCAACATATTCATCAACCTGGAATATTTTCATGTTCATCTTTATGGCATTGTACAGTCTACAACTAAGCAACCAAAATAATTCCTACCGGCAATAGGAGAAGGTCCATCAGTCCATGCGGGGACTTTCAAGGTTATTTACCTTGTTTAATCTCGCCTTGAGTTGCATCCCTTGGGAACAGGTTAATTCTTTTTTCTCTTCCTTTGATTTCTTGTTTGTATTTCTCTTTGTTTCTTTTCTATATTTTGCCTTCTGTTCCTTCTCTTTTCTCTTTTCAGCAAGTCTTTCCTGCTTTTCTGCTCTTGCCTTTGCTGCTATCTCTGCTCTTACCTTCGCCATTTCCTTCGCCTTTGCCTTGTCTGCAGCCTGCTGAAGCTGTTGGAGAATTATCTCTGCTTGTAATTTATCATAGCTGTCCCAATCTAGTTCTTGTTGGTCCTTCCCACCTCTCTTAGCTGCTTCTGCAATGCTTTCTGCCCAAGTCTGATAGAACTTCTCCCTCAGCCTTTTCCATTTCAAGCGCTCTTTCCAAATCTGTCTTAGTGCAAAGCCTATTTTTGCCTTGGTTTCATCGCTGCAATAGGGAACCAGATATGATATCCTCAGTCTCGATGTTGCAACATGCTCTGACTGCAAAGTCAGTTCACAAGAAATCCTAACTATGTATCACTGGCTGATGGTGATGGATGTTTGCATTGAGAAATAGGGGAGGACATAAAACTAAAAAGAAAGGGACTCAAAATAAGATGAATACCCTAAAGGAAAAAAATTATTTCTTATGGAGATAGAAGTCAAAAACGGAGTTCATATAGGTGCAGGTTGCAATTACCAGTTGTATTAAAAGTGGGAAAAAGATGTTTCATCATCAATCCCATAAAGGAACTTGCTGGTGGAGTAATGAGGTTCAAAAGTATGTTAAAGAAAAAGGACTCAATTTTAAGACTTAGCAGAGAAATTAAACCTAAAAGGCTATGAAAACTTACAAAGACATAAGAGCAGTTTTTTCAAACTAGGTGGTCAACTAGGTTGGGTCACTCAGGTTGGTGGGATCTCTTGTCGAATCGCCTTAAAAACTCGAGCATCATTCATTTAGGTTTTACATAAAGGCAAACTTTTTTTTTTTTGATAAGTAACGATATTCATTAATTACCAACGAGTAGAAAGCATACATAGGATCACGAAAAGTGATCAAATACAACAAGAACTAGCAAACAGCACACAAACTAAATAACTAAGTTACAAAAAAAAAAAATCTGATTCACTCTTACCTAATTGCCTCCTCCTCTGGGGGATCTGAATAGTACTCCGCCTGCCCTACCCCATCCCTAGTCAACTAGTCTGCCATCCCATTTGCCACCCTAGGTATGTGTTGGAAGGAGACCTCCATCCCAACACCTAGTGACCTAGCCAAATGAACCAAGTGAACAAACTGCCAAGGGCACCCCCTATCCGTCTTCATCCAAGCAATGACTGAAGCCGAGTCCCCCTCCACCTCCAAACACAAAAATCCATGGGTTTGGGCCTCCCTAAGTCCAGCTACTAGCACACATATCTCCGCTCTATTGGAGTCACCCTCCCCTATAGGCCCTAAGAAGACATTCTGCCACTGTGATCCCTAAACACCCCTCCAATCTCAGATGGTCCCGGATTTCCCAATGACGAGCCATCAAAATTTAGCTTAACAACCCCTTCTCTAGGAGGTGACCACATAACCCTAATTTGAGGAGTCCATAAAGATGCGTGAACTATGGACACCCACTCCCTAGAAATGTCCGATATCGAGACACCTCGAAATTCCGGCCGAACAACCATCCAGGAGGCAACCATATGAGTGCATGACATCACGATCCTTTGCAGATTCCAAGCCTTCTCATCGAATATTCTCCTGTTCCTCTCCCAACATATCGTCTACAACACTGAATGAAAAGTGGCTGTATACATTATCTTCTCCCTTCTTCCCAGTCTAGGAAAACTCCACTGCTCTAGTAGTGTTTGACCACTTTGTGGCATAACCCATGCAACCCCACATGGTGAAGAAAATGTCTCCAAACCTGCCTCTCCATCACAAAGTGAATGAACAAATAATCCACCGATTCACAATCCTTTCTGCACATGACACACATATTTGGTGAGAATGCACATCTATTCCAATTTCTTTGGAGAAAATCACAAGTATTGATTTTGTACAAGATGGTGGTCTAGACAAACGCTCTAACCCTAGGTGGGACAACCGGAACCCAATGCTTTTTAGAGGAAGAGTGGACGGGGACATTATCGAGAGACCCACGAAGAATGGAGAAGAAAGATCGGGTGGAGAAGGTCCCGTTGGCCTCAATACTCCAAATACGAGTATCAGGATATATTGGGTCAATATACTCCTCTTTGAGAAATTCAAACAAATTGACTAACTCACCCAACTCGATGGGGCATTATTCTTTCCTCAACACTAAATTCCATAACCACCTTGACTGTGACCATGAGAGGATATTAGATACCAAAGGATTGCCATGGCTTGATAGACACCTGAGACGAGGGTGTTTGACGCAAAGTAGATTCCCCCCACCAGACTTGGGACCCATTCCCAACACAATAACGCTCATATTGAAGATAGTGCTTTCCAAGGACTTGCACTATATATTCTAGTCTGTTGGTGCAGATCCCACTCATTATCATGCAGCTCATACTTGCTGCAAATCACTTTTTACCACAGAGAATTAGTATCCATTCTGAATTTCCAAAGCCATTTTCCTAGTAGAGCCAAATTTCACGTGCGGATGTTTCCCAAATTAAGACCCCTTCCTGTTTGTATTTACATATTGTATCCCAATTCACCAAATGGTCTTTCTTTCACTCCTCACCCCCTCCTTCCCAAAGAAAATCCCTCTGAATCTTCTCAATAATGTTAGATACCTTCAATGGGATTCTGAATAGAGAAAGGTAAAATAAATAGGTTGGGGGGCTAGGGATGCTTGGATCAAGGTAATCCTGCCCCTTACCCAGAGATACATAGGACTTTTCAATCTGCTAGTCTTTTTTCCATCTTCTCAATAATTGGGGCCCAAAAACTGGTACTATGATGGCTATCACCACGGGGAAGACCTAGATACCGTACATAAAGCCAGACTTCAACACCAAAAGATGTGCAAAAGCTTTAATTTTGGTGTCATTCAGCAGCTTATTGATACCTTATCTAAAACAAAGATCACACCATTCGATGTGATTTTGAGAGAGTTATAATCAGAATATCAAATTGGTGAAAATTCATAGTGGGTATTGGTTCAAATCTCAATTCCTAATCTAATAATTTTCTATTTCTTTTCTCTACGAGTTCTCTTGGTTATTATGGTAAATGAAGTGTAAATATTAGGGAAACAGGTTTATCCGATCATTAGTAGAATTTCCTTATTTTGAGTGGCTACAAATTAAACTAGGAATTATTGTGCTTTTATTTTGTAATTGTTACTAGGCATGGCAGTATTTTGGATTTCAGAAGTGTTGATACTTTGACATGACACGAAACAACAAGCCAGGAGATGGCATAACATCCTTGGACACGTGCCCATGCCATGACATGATCAGGGTATAAAGTATCAGTATTTGGTAGCTGTATCGGTTAGTTCCGATACCAATACGAATTGGCCAATCCAGATTGGTCTGAGAAAATGGGTGAAATCAAGGGCTCTTTCCAATATCGACCGATACATACCACTATATGTCTTGGATCTGTTTCGATCAGGGTATACAATGTCGGCGACATGTCGCCCATGTCGGGTGACATGTCGCCAATTCCGAAGGGTGCGACACGAAATCATGGTGCAAATCGCTTTACCCTGATTTCGGCAACACGGGGGAAAATTTTTCAAATTTTTTTCTATATTTCCCCCATGTCTCTTAACATGGGGGACATGGGGGGAATTTTTCATTTTTTTTGAATTTATTAAAAATATTAAAAAAAAATGTTAGACATTTGTTTTTGCATTTTTTTGATATACTATGACGTATTTAGACACTACTTAGGGTTGTTTAAAACTTGGGGGGAAAACCCATCAAAAATCCCACATTTTCCCCATATTTCCCTTTTCACCCTCATAGATATGACACTTGATTTCTAGTTTTATATATCTTTTAATTGACTTAAATTCACTTTTAGTTTGGCTTAATAAGATGTAGCATCTTTTTTACAGCTTACAGACCCGACTGCATGTAAGTTAACCCGTCTCAAGTAATGAATTTTAATGTGTAGGCATTTTGTTTTGCATTTTTTGATGTATTTGCATGCATTTAGGTCTTAATTAGTCATGTTTAAAGTTTGGAACAAAAATCCATGGTTTCCCCATATTTCCCCGACATTTCCCCTTTTTTATACCATGTTGCCGACATGTTGCCAATGTCACCTGGCAACATCGACATGGTGAACCTTGGTTCCGATACTTATATGGATTGGCCGATCCGTATCGGTATGAATAATACATCAAACCAGGTCATGATGATATCATCATTATTCTACAATAAGTGACACTTTAAGAGAGATGTCATTGCTATAGACCGGTCAAGAGTGGGGCGTTCAGGTGTGCTTCTTCTTCCTGCTGGTTCAGGAGCTTAGGCCGGAGCAATCCTTGTTTACCTTCCTCCAACCATCTCGAATCCTTCAATTTACACCCTCTTGCACCTTCTTACAAGACTCCTAAGTTTCCATTTTACATGCGCAAACCAGATCAATCTACTTTCCCTTATTTTATCCTCAGTTGAGGCTACTCCTAGACTCTCCAATTTCATGTTTGTTGCTTACTTTATCTTAGTCTTTACATCCATTTCAACATCTCCATTTCAGCTGTCTTATAAAATTTTCCTTGTAGCTTGAGAGGAGCACACCATACATCATAGTAAACCCAATAGTTTGGTCATGCAAAATGGAGAATTATGACAACTTCGAGAATCTGCAAGTTAATGCAATGAGAATCATCCAAGATGGCTTAAATAAGACCGGAGAGAACATGGACGGAGTCTGTTAAAAATAATTTAAGGCACATGATCTGACTGGAATATGGTTCTCAATAGAATGGAATAGTGGAATGAGATTCATGTATTCAACCCAACTAGTTAGGATAAGGCATTATTTATGTTGATTACCAATCAGATAGGCATTACTTTTGTTGTTATTGCCTTTGTAATTATTGTCTGTAGTTTTTCACCATATTCCTTTCCCTAGAAAATACATTCAATCAAGCAACTTGATATTGACTGGTGAGTCAGCTATTCATGCAAAAGCTTAACAAGGAGATTTCTTAAATCACACCAAGCCATCCATCCTTTGACTCTATAGGCCAAAAGGTGTGCTGACTCTGTTAAATCACATATCATCTGACTTGAGTTTATTTGAGTTTCATTTTTATATCTGTGTATAACCTTGGAGGACATGACTTTCCCCCGCTCTTATCTTCTCTTAACCTTTTTGATGAGAAGGAGAGAAAACAAACCCAAAAGCATAGCAGATATACATACGGTGGATGGAGGAAATAGGGATACCTATGAGCATGGGAGCACTTGGACATCTTCTTTCTGACCTGAAATTGTGTAAGGAAAGAAATAAGAAATTTTGAAGAAAAAAATAAATAAATCGAGTAATAGAGAGAAATATGAGAAGAAAAAGGCTTTTCAATTTGACAATTTGTTGATGATCATGAACCAGAAACAAGTCTCCGTCAATCATAAAAGAGAAAATAATTGACCTTTACGTCTGATACACTTAATGTGGGTAACTAAGTTGACAAATGGATGATAAAATTCGGATAAACACCTCCTAATTAAAACAATTTCACCTACATGCTCCCAGAATATCGATGTGAAAAACATATATCAAATTAAACTGATGATTCTTACATGACTTCACCTTGGGGTCTCTCAAAGCTTCTATCGTTCTTCGCTTGATTAGATCACGAGTTTCTGAAAGTAAAAGATCAACATTTTCATTAATCAAAAGTTAACCAAATGTGAGTCGGTTCAAATACAGTAAAATCTACTAGGACTCACCTGGACTGTGCTTCTTTCCTTTGTTCCATGGTATTCTCCCTTTGTTTGCTAGCCCTATCTTTCTTCTTCTTAGAGTTTCTTTATGATCCTTATCACCAAACCTTTCTGTAGAATCAGTATAACTAACTAGCTGAATCTCTTCATTCATATTCTGCTCCTGAGAGAAGCATGTACTCAGGTGTGGCTGAGGATGTTGCTCATCAGAAGATTCTACTGAGTCGACGCTAGGTTGCAATACCACAAAGTCATGCACTCTTGGGAAGGAATGAACAGGGATTAACGAGTGAGATATGATATTGACAGGAGAAACTTGATAATGTAATTGCATCATGATTGGTTCCAACTTTGCATCATCAGCCACGCAAGTAAAAATTGGCCACAGGAGGGATTTGGAAACACGAATGGGAGGTGTGTTTGGAAACAATAGTCCCCTGAAGGTAATATTTGAAAGTGTGAGTAAAAGCAGTCTCTTTCATATATAAACTGAACAATTCTGATTCCAAGGTTACTAAAGCTATTACATTTTTTGAATATGCTGGTTTCAAGGTTACCAGCTTCATGTGTGGGAGTGCACATATCAAGGATAGAAAGATTTATGAACCACCATAAAGCATTAGTGAATCACTGCCGGTTTGCCCACTATGTGTAGGATGTGCAGAACAGACCAAGAAATGGTGGATCAACTCTTTCTCCGTTGCCCATCTGCCCATTCTGGGTAGAACAGCTTTTTATAGCACACTATGTGTAGGGTGTGCAGATCAGACCAAGAAATGGTGGATCAACTCTTTCTCCACTGCCCATCTGCCCATTCTGGGTAGAACTTTTTATAGCAGTTTGGTGTGTCCTGGATTACACTAGGATGGTAAGTTGGCCTTTTCACCTCTTGATTCATGTGTTCTGGGTGTAAAAAATATAGTAGTGAAAATGGGGTCTCTGCTCTTTCTCTGGTGCCTCTGGGAGGGGTTGCATCTTTGAAAGAGACAAAAAAGTCAGGATTTGGAGGAGAGCCAGGTGGTTAGCTCACTTTTCCATTGGTCTGCAGTTTCAGATAATTCTTTTTTTTTTTTTTTTTTGGTGATGTGGAACCCCCGACCCCACTTAGAGGGGACAGAGTCAAACCTGGATACATGACCCTACCCACAAGGACCATAAATGAGGTAACCTCGGGGACTTGAACCCAGGACTTCCAGTTCCTGAGCTGGAGAGCTTGCCAGTTGAGCTAACTTGTGTGGGTTAAAAACCTTTGAGATGTCATTTCTGGCTTTCTATTGATACAAATCCAATATTTTCCCTTTTCTGTAGCTCTTCATTAGTTTGGCTATGTTTGGCCTCAGTTAAAAGCTCTATTGGTGTTCATGGGGATTATTCCTTTCTTTTATTTAAATGAAATATTTACATTACTTTCAGAAAGAAAAAAGAAAAAAAAAACATTTAAACAGAATGCATTGAATTTAGTCTTAATTCAACTTATCCTTTATATGGAAGATATGGCACCAAATATATTCAATGAGGGTTATCATATTGAGAAGTACATAATCGAGAGAGAGAGAGAGAGAGAGAGAGAGAGAGAGAGAGAGAGAGAGAGAGAGAGAGAGAGAGAGAGGTTAAAGAAAACGGTGGTTCAGTCAATCAATTTCTTAGTAATTCAAAGAAGAAATCCGAAGGATAGTTTCTTTTCCAGTGAAGCATATTGTTTTCTGACTCGACTACCAAAAGTTTCATCCACAAAATCAAACGAGATTTGTTTAGCTTTTCATTCATCCAAAAAATGAGGTTCTCTTGCAGTTACTAAACCTCTTCTTCTTTTTTGCTCCCCTTCAATCATTAAAACTAATGAATTAAATTCCATCCTGATATAGTGTGACTTGTAAATCGTTCAACCATACATGTGCCATGAAAGCAACAGACTGAAGCAATTCTTCAACAGATAGAAAATCTAAAAAATAAAAAATAAACAAATCTAATGAAAAGATCATAACAATCCAATATTCTAATTAATTCCTTAATCTGGATTGTTTACTATATATATACTTTTTCTGACATCCCTGATAAGTTTACCAAATATGCTCCAGCCAATTCTGGTCTGAATCCCCAAGATGGGATCCGTTAAATGGCGTACACCACAATTAGAACCCTAGAGTAAGTACAATACAAATAAAAGAACCAGCACGGAGATTCAAATCCAAACCAAGTACATTTCAACTCCCAACTCCATGAATTACAACTAAACAAATTTTGAAGGGAGAAACACTTCAGTAAATTTGGTAATCATACAGATTTAGCTTGTAGGAAAAACAAAACAGCAAAATAAAGAAACAGTGAGTGAATGGAGAAGAAACAGTGAGACTTACAGATGAATGAATGTATGGCATTTCAGAGACCATGGCTTGTAGGCAAGCATTGAAAAAAGTGAAAGAGTTTAGAGGATTAGCTCCTATCTATTATCATTGATGGCATATGTTGCTCAAAGAAGGGAGGGAGGCTCTCTTTATAGCTACCAGTCGTTTGAAGATAGTGGGTGTGGCTCAGTGTGTTTTTATTTTTGGCTTAACTCCACTTACACCCCCTCCCATTTTTGACAAAGGCAGAAATACCCCCTTGTTTCTGAAAAGCCACTTACACCCCTTGCGTTTTATACTGTATTGTATGGACACCCCGTCTGTTAACTTTTCATTTTAACATTAACAGAAGTGTTGACATTATTCGGATAATAGATTATATTACCTTTATCTAAAGTCATAAAAAACGTTTATATCATTTATTAAAGGCATCATCCACCACCATCACTACCCTCTCTACCGCCACTACCACCACTACCACCTTCACTTTTACCACTTATTGTACATCCCTTGCACACTTAGGTAGTAGTGGTGATGATGGTGGTTGTGGGGTGGTGATGGTGGTGGTAGTGGGGTGGTGGTGGTAGAGTAAGGGATAAATAAAGACAAAGTTAAAAGGATAAATTTACATATTTTTTAAATATCTTGTATGGGACATTAATGACAGGGAGTGTAATGACTTTTCAGAAATCAAAGGGAGTGTTTCTGCCTTTGTCAGAAATGTGAGGAGTGTAAGTAGAATTAACCCTTTTTTTTAATTGGATTTATGAATTTTATTTTTGCCACGTGGAGCGGGTCAATCCAATCTGTCCACTTTACAGGAGATCCTCACATGGACCAATCTTTTACCCGTGTAGGCATATATGTATATTGGACTTTCATGTGTAATAATTATTATTAATTTTTTTAATATCTCCCCCACGTGTATATTACGATTGTTTTAGAGCTTCTAGAGTTCTGGAAAATATAAAATAGGTTATACAAGAAGAGATAAAACATAAATATGGTTTGCTATAGTTGATAAGTTTAACTATGGTCCTTTAATAAAAAAATGTACGTTAGGTTCAGCGTTGTAAATGGGTAAATATGAGTAGAATCCAACTAGATCCATATTCGAATTCGGTTCAAATTTGCCTGATCCGTATTGGATAGAAAATCCGACTGGATCTTTAAAAAAAAAATTGTATTCGAACTAGACCGAAATATGATATTCAACCGAAATAATATATATTTGATATGTAATTTGAATATTATTATTTCACTATTTTAAGGATAAATAAATAAAAAAATTTAAACTTTCAAATCAAAGATCGGATCGGATATGACTGAATTCACATTCGAATTTGTTGGATGTATTATATGGGTTGACCCGATTAGCCTACTCGAGTAGGTTGACATGGGTTCCCAATTGATGAGACGTCCATATATACTGGTTAGAGAGCTAGTGTGTTTGACTCTCTCCTATGATTTAGGAGATAGAGTCTTAATTAGTGCTTAGTTGAGTCTTCTATAAATAAAATACTTCTCTTCCCTTTCCCTTGGGCTGTGTTTGGAACCCTGGATTTTAGAAAAAAATAAAAGACCACCACCACCACACCACCATTACCACCACCCGACCACCACATCACCACCATCACTCCCACCCCTACCCCCACCCCCACCACCACCACCCCCACCCCCACCCCCACTACTGCCACCACCACTACCATCGCTCCACCACTACTCTGCCACCGCCACCGCCACCGCCACCACCACCACCACTCAACTACAATCATGTCACGCCCCGATCCCAATGACTCATATCCCAAGAGGAAAGGAGCGGATCACGATATGACATTCGGGATCTATTGCTAGACCGCAGATTGCATATCATAACCACTAAAATTAATAACAACTCACATGTGATCTTAACA
>JAUPMG010000005.1:7761998-7773779 GCA_031762675.1 Pachysandra terminalis
CAGCAAACAAAGGGTCATGCCATTGATTCTCCATCAATGGTGCTCTTGTAGATTCCTCAGAAAGTAAATACCTGAATTGTTCATCTATGAGGGGATCAGGCAGTTGCTCCTCCTTTGGTTTTGCTTGTATAGTAGAAGCGAAATGGCGGAAAACGAAGAGCAGGAGAGAAATAGTAGTTACTACTCCAGTCATTGCAAAGAGTGCCCAAAAGCTATCCCAATTAAGACTATCATGAGCATCATCTGATTCTGGTTTCAAGCACTTGGAGGAGGAGATTTAGGAACTCTCTAACTCCTGAAGCTCCCCGCTTTCTGATATCTTCAAAATTGCCTCAGAGATGTCCGGAAGCATCGGAGATCCCTTTGGAAATACCTGATAAACAAAGCACAATACAAAATACAATTGCAAATAGATAAAGAAAAGAAGATAATGAAGGATAATTGAACACACAAATCCAAAGCCACCAACTTTAAATTTTGGCCCAGTGACCATGAATCCCTTGCAATATTTGGCAAGGAACACTTTAATGTAAGGAGTTTGGAGGAAGGCGGCGGCAATCTGCCCGCTTCTGAGAGCTTGCGGAAAATCATCTCCTAAGGATATTGTCTTGATGTTGTCTGGATGGAAACCTAAGGCCACCTGCAAATATTTCACGACAAATGAACCCCCGTCGCACCCAACCTTTGCACTCATCTTCTTTAGCGTCTCAACATCAACTATTGTTGGATCAAGCCTTCGGATTGTGAGCATGGAGGTGAGACTAGCCGTGTAGCTCGACGTAATCACCATTGCCACAAACAACCAAACTACAATGGTCATCCGAGATAAATTGCTATGCATTCTATACCCTACAATTCAAAAATTAAACCAATGAATATAATTTTTCTGCCAAGGCATGAAGAGTATATTCTTTACATCTTTTGAGATTTTAGAAGAAAATATATGTAGCATTCTCACTTACCATGGAATGAGAAGAGGGTTGTGAAAGCTAACCATATCACCATTCCTATTTGGTTCCACCAGGTGCCTTTGAAATCGGGATGGTGCTTCTGCTCTATCAACCATATTGCAAATCCGTTGTAAACATTCATCACTCCTGTTAAAGCCCACACGACTGCTGTGAATGGCTTGATGACAGCCAAGCTCTCTTTGATCTCCCTGATTTTACAGAAACCACCATCTGGAGGCCTGAGTCGGAATAAGGTTGTGTGAAGTCCGCCTATTGACACCGGTTGGCCACTATTGTTGTATCGACAACTATTGCATCGAGGGTCTTATATATTGGGTGCAAATAGATCAGCCCAAGTAAAAGAATGCACATAAAATGATAGATTGCTATGTAGATAAACTATAAAGATTTACAGGAAACAGTAATATGAAATGGACTGAATGGATATTACAATCTTTGTGTACATTATCCAAAAGTTTTATTTGGGTTGTAAAAAAAAAAATCTCGGATAGTTTGTCTAATCAACATCAAATTAGGTGTTATAGGTAACTTGATCATCTTGCGAAGACAAAGAAATACATATATATCAAGAAAGAAAAATATCGAGCGATTAGGAAAACCTTTTGGTTCTTTCCATAGAGGGAAATGATACAAAAAGTCTGTTTGATCCAGATTGAATTACTGATCTGTTCATATCCAACTATATTACCAGGAAACAAATCTAATCCAAGACTTGAATCATTGAATGTCAACTGCTGTTTGTTTCTCACTGTGGCTCACTCCGCTCCCCTAATTCAAGCATGTGATAGTCATCAAACAAAGGGTCATGCCATTGATTCTCCATCAATGGTGCTCTTGTAGATTCCTCAGAAAGTAAAAACCTGAATTGGTCATCAATGAGGGGGTCAGGCAATTGCTCCTCCTCTGGTGTTACTTGTATAGTAGAAGCCCGTCTTTCATGGAAATGGCGGAAAGCGAAGATCAGGAGAGAAATAGTAGTTACTCCTCCAGTCATTGCAAAGAGTGCCCAAAAGCTATCCCAATTAAGACTATCATGAGCATCGTCTGATTCTGGTTTTAAACACTTGGAGGAGGAGATTAAGGAGCTCTCTAACTCCTGAAGCTTACCGCTTTCTGATATCTTCAAAATTGCCTCAGAGATGTCCGGAAGCACCGGAGATCCCTTTGGAAATACCTGATAAATAAAGCACAATAATCATGATCAGTACACCTATATACAAAACACAGATGTATTCACGATTGAACTACTCTTCTTTTCTTCCTTTGTTGCTTATTGAATTTCGAAAAAGCATATAGATCAAGAAAAGAAGATAACGAAGGATAATTGATTACATACAAATCCAAAGCCACCAACTCTATATTTTGGCCCGGTTACCATGAATCCCTTGCAATATTTGGCAAGGAACACTTTAATGTAAGGGGCTTCGAGGAAGACGGCGGCAATCTGCCCGCTTCTGAGAGCTTGCGGATAATCATCTGCTGAGGATATTCTCATGATGTTGTCTGGATGGAAACCTAAGGCCACTTGCAAATATTTCACGAGAAATGAACCCCCGTCGCACCCAACCTTTGCATTCGTATTCTTTAGCGTCTCAACATCGACTACTGTTGGATCAAGCCTTTGGATTGTGAGCATGGAGGTGAGACTAGCCGTGAAGCTCGATGTAATGACCATTGCCACAAACAACCACACTACAATGGTCATCCGAGATAAATTGCTATGCATTCTATCCCCTACAATTAAAAAAATTAAACCAATGAATATGATATTTCTGCCAAGGCATGAAGAGTATATTCTTTACATCTTTTGAGATTTTAGAAGAAAATATATGTAGCATTTTCACTTACCATGGAATGAGAAGAGGGTTGTGAAAGCTAACCATATCACCATTCCTATTTGGTTCCACCAGGTGCCTTTGAAATCGGGATGGTGCTTCTGCTCTATCAACCATACCACAACTCCATTGTAAACATTCGTCGCTCCTATTAAAGCCCACATGAGTGCTGTGAAAGGCTTGATGAACAACCAAGCTCTCTTTGATCTCTCCGATTTTACAGAAACCACCATCTGCAAGCCTGAGTCGGAATAAGGGTGTGTGAAGTCCGCATATTGACAACGGCTGGCCACTATTGATGTATCGCCAACTATTGCGTCGAAGGTCTTATATATTGGGTGCAAATTGATCAGCCCAAGTAACAGAATGCACATAAAATGATAGATTGCTCGGTTAATAAACTATAAAGATTTACAGGAAACAGTAATATGAAATGGACTGAATGGATATATCAGACCTTGAGTTGCACCTGTTGCACCAAAGAGTCATAGGTTCCTTCATAGGTTACAAAATCGTATGGCAAGTTATACGGCAAATGTTCCACTGTGGCTTTGAAGACATCAATGGAAAATCCAGAGAAGAACGGATTTCCCTTAGCACGATCGTATCTCACATTCACAAACTGACTAAATGCGCTTCTAGCTGGAACTCCTATTCTCAGTCGACGATTCGGACTCGTTGTTACATCCCATCCTCTAGGAACTGACCAGGGGCCCCCAGGCCAATACACTTGCCCGAGAACTCTCATCGACTTGTTATGGTTACCTCCTTCATTAATGGTCTCCGAGAAACCTGAATTCTCCAACCAGTATCCGAGTTCTCTATAACTCTTTCCGACGACATTAACAATCCCAAAAATATTTGCTGGAGCTAGATTACCTTCTACAAAGTGAAATTCACCAGTTAGGCCCTCAAAATTGCTTTGTAAGATTCTGTCGTGTAGCTTGTGGCCTTCCAATGGAGCCATAAGGGTCATTTGGTCTGTTGAATTAGATATGTTTCTCATTATTGTTCTTTCGTCTATTGCTAGAGCAACAGCTCGTATAGCATCATAAGCCTGCAAAGCGAAAATCCCAGGTTCCCGATTTGGTTCATCGGGATATTGTGAACGGAACCTTATTCGAAAATTGTAGTAGAAATCCCAGAACTGTGTCCCAGTACGAGGAAAGTAGCTTTTCACACCCAATACGCCTTGCATTGAGGCGATGACCGATGGATCTAGGATGTCAATTAGACTTGTAATGCCATCAGTGGTGATCCATACATAGTCCTTTGCCATCATTCCCATCCTCTTGGCCTCCAAAAAGAGATCAACAGCTATTGCTAAAGAGGTATGAACTATGAACACCCTACATTGTCCACTCTTAAGCTTCTTTAACTGTTCTGATACAGAAGAGTGAGAAGCCAAGGGTGGGAGAGGCAACAGGAGATCAATCTCCGATCCCACTTCCCGGAGGGCATCAAGAAGATGGGGAATAATGCCCGAGGCCGCGGAGTTGGTGTCCTCGTATAGGACCGCAACCTTACGCCATTGAAAACTCTGGATTATAGCAGCCACAGCTTTCATCTGAGCATTTTGGCTTCGAACAGCTTGAATCAAAAGGGGCCATTGCTTAGATGCCCAACACGGGATTGTATCCGCAAACGAAAGTATTGGGACATGCGATCTATTTCCGAGCTCAGCAACAAAGGCAGCTTCATCCCATGTTCGCAAGCCTACGATTGCTCGAACTTGTTGCTTGTTAATGAGGCCCTTAGCTGCACTAATTATGTTTTATCATTTTTAGCAATTCAACTATCAACTTGTTCTTGATATTTAGAATTTTGAGAACAAAATCTAATTAATCATGATATATTTTAGCAATTTAACTATTAACTTGTTCTTGATATTTACAAACTTGAGAACAAAATCAAAGTAACCATGATTCCATAAAATTAATCACCTTCCTGAATAGAATTTATCATCAATCACATATAAATTATGTATAGCATTTTTTTATTGAAACAGTATGAAATTAAGGCTTTGGTGTAAGGAGGGGATTGAATTACCACACTAGTCAAACATGGACAATCAAAACAACTACAAGCTTATTTCTTCATGACTTCAATTTGTAAATTAGACAAAGATGACAATCTTACCTGAAGAAGCTGCTCGGACGGGATCTCCGCGAGAGTCTCGAACGTGCAATCCCGGGCGGTGATCGATATTAACATACAAATCCTCAATTGCCATCTCCATAGCTACCTTCTCTTCTTTACCAACACGAGAAGTATAATCTAAAATGGCACCTAAGCTCACCTTTGTATGATTGGTATGTGAAGCATCAGATCCTCCATTAGGCCTAACTGTTAATGAAAATAAGAGAAGTAAAAAGGCCATGAAGGAGAGCAAGAGAGGAAGAAATGGAGTCATTTTGGTTAATTTCCTTTCCAGCCTAATTGAGAGGATTTGACCTTTTTGTTTTGCTGTTTGGAGTTATAGAAGAAATTAGCTTATTTATAGGTTATTTTAAAGGCAAAGCAGACGTTTGATGGAACGATCATAGCCATCTATTTCATAGACTTGTATAAATCTTCTTACTGGTGATCCCATGCATGCACCTTTGCTGAAGCTGTAAATTAACCACTAACAAGGTTCAGATTCTCCTCTCAGCTCAATGCCTTAAGAAGTAGGTACACCACATGACCAACTTACCAAATCTGAAGCTTAGAATTTTATTTATGAGACGACTTGGTATGTAAGTCGTCGATCTACTTGTTTTATTTTATGATTATAGATTATAATCCAAAATCATGTTTGCATATATAGGATTATAGAATTTGATTATGTATATAGCCATAGTTTATAATTTATGACCTGACTGACCCATTAGTCCGTCCAAAAACCGCCCATATTAAAGTGGATTTTCTCATTTCTTTTTCTTCAATTGAATATGTTTATATCTTCATTTCCAACTTCATATTCAACTTGTATGGAAGACCTACGACTAAGGCTGTAAATACTGTGTGTTGGGCGGGGTTCTACTCAGTTCGGAGTCTGCCCAAATAAAAATTAATTGGCTCGAACCCAACCCAACCCGAACTCAAATTTAACCTATTCAGCCCGAACTCAATTTATTGAGTTTTAGTCGGTCCAAATTAAATGAAAATGCTACAAAAATTAAAAAATAAAATAGGAAGAAAAATACATTTTCGTAAATGTAATATAAAGGGCGTCAATGGGAACCCAATACCCTTCAATTCAATCCAGATAGAACCGAACCCGTTTAGAAGGATTCGGTTCTGGGTTTAGAGATCCAATTCCTATAAAAGATGGACTCTTTAAGAATCGGGTCTATACAAGTATATATAACTGAAGGGTATCTGTAGTTCTCTTGGATTTCTTAAATATTTCATTAATTATTATAGGATATTTGAAACTAAATAAAAATTTACTTTATATTTAAATAAATTATCAGTTAAATTTTTTATAATCAATTATAATATTAATTAATTAATCTAATCAAAAATAAAACGAAAGTTAATTTACAAGTTTTTAATTTTTAAATGTCAATTTGTATTAGACCTTCCTTTTATGTTATATATGGTGCGTAATATGTGTTGTTGTAAATATTCTAGTCTAAATTTAGATAAATCATAGTTTTTGGAATGAGATCATTATCATGATAATTAAATGATATTAATATAATTAAAATAAATATTTTTTTATATACATTAGTGTAATAAATATTGAGTACCCGACAGATATCCGTTAAGAATCAGGTATTTGCGGGTTTGGTTCTGGGACTAAGGGTGACAGCCCCGGACCTGGAACCGACAAGACCCGGAACCGACCCATATAGTAGGATTCGGTTTTGACACCCCTAAATATAAACATTATATATATATTCTTTGTATATCTCAACCAAGACCGAGCTTTTCGAGCAGTACAAACTTCAATCCGAACCCAACCCAAACTTAATTTCAGGCTCAAAACTGAGCCCAGCCCAAACCCAAACCCAAACTAACTCATTAATTCGGGGGCCCAGCTAAACTCACAACCCTACCTACAACCACTGTCACTGTATGGGAAGACCTATCTTTTAGCAATTAGGCCTCGTTAGGTATTCATTCTTGATTGGGAGTTGATTGCAAGAACCAGTTCCTTGAACTGGTTTAGGGAATTAATTTTGAGATTGTGTTTGGTTAAGATAATGAGTTGACGCCTAAAATGACTTCCATTTTATGAATTTGTAATATTTAATAATTAGTTAATTTTAAAATATCTTCAAGGCTTAATTTTATAGTTTATAACTTTATATATATATATATAATGTGTAAAAGTATGTACGTGCATAGCACGTGCCGTCCTCTAGTTAAGCTTACAAAGACAACCTTCACGTCGTCACACCTAGTTTGTATCTATATGTGACAAATACGACCTCCATAACTTTGTACAAACTCCAAGGAGATGCTTCACCGGGAATGTGTCGAACTCCGGCGGGTATTTCAGGTGACTTGGACCACTTTAGCCGTAGAAAATTGTAAGCAAGTTCTATAGATGGGCATTTGATGGATTTGCCTTGACGTGAGCAATGGTTGGTGGGAAGATTGTTCATGATCAGAAGGACATCTCTGCTGATCACGAGGAGCTGATGACCACTTCATCTGCATGAACCTTCTCTTTCTCCATGGACCCATATGGATCTTCATCTCCCTCGTGGACCTCTTGGCAGCGTCGCAAACAGTTCGTACGATTTCATTCAAGTTCTCAGGCTTTCCGACGTAATACTTTGGAAGTTGGTTCGTCAACTTTCGGTACTCGTTGCATGCTTTTGCCATTTCGAATTCAGCTTGAAACTCCAATTCGATCAAGTATCGGGTTGGTTTCTTTCGCGATGCTCCATCGATGATCACATCTATATACTCATGTCTCCCTGCAAGGATTAATTCATTTAAGAATTTATAATATAACAATTGTTACAGACAAGAACCAATTAAGAAGATCATGATGTATACCTCCAGGGCATTTTTTGGTGGGCTTCCACATGGATGTACAAAGAGCAGCATTAAATCCTTTATCACAAAGCTGATTAACAACTGCTCGGCGTAAACAGTAAGCACAATAATCAGAGCTTGGCTTTGTGCTGCAGCAGCAGCATAGAGTTGTATCTCTTGCTCGGATCTCCATGATTTGCTTAACTTCTCTTCGTATCTTCGATACAGTCAAGCTATTGTGGGATAGAATTTCCTGTGGAAAATAAGTCCAATTTTAGCCAGAAAGGACATGACACCAACACCATACTTAATGAATGAATGGTTCAAAGACAACCAATAAAATAAAATAAAATATTTCTTAATATGGATTAGAAGATTTAGGTTTTCTATCCAAAAAAATATAAATAACTTTTAAGGAAAAAACCAAAAGCATCCTCAAAAATAGCTATATATTTAGAAAACACATACAAATTATCCCATCAAAGAAAAAATTAAAATGACTTAAATACCCATGGTTTATATTTTTTTTCTAGGTGGACAGACATGTCTCTTTTTTTTTTTGTTGGATCACCATTTATTTTATCATTGATCTTAATCTAAATAAGATGGGGCATAATGGTCTTTTCAATGAAAGGGCATCTAAATAATTTGTATGGAATGGGTTCCTTAGATCTCCTCTTCCCACCCAAATAATAAAATAAAACAAAAAAAAAAATTGTGCCTGTATTTTTATTTTATTTTATTTTTAAATTACTTTTTAAGGGTCTGTTTGGATAATTTTCCCCTTATGTGCACACTTCAATCATATCCTAGTTAAGATTAGGGTAAATTATATTTTCACCTCTTGAGGTTTGTACCACTTGCACTTAGACCCCTTGAGGTTTTTGAAACTACATTAACCTACTTTATATGAAACCTCAAGGGGTCATGGACTGATTTACCTCTAATACTTAAATATAAAATTACTCCTCTCAAATCCACCACCCCCACCCTATCACCACCACCCACACCACCACACCCACCCCCACCACCGGTGGGGTGGTGGGGGTGATGGTTGTAGTGGGTGGTGGTGGTGAGTGGTAGTGGTGGTGGGGGGTGGGGGTGGTGATGTGGTGGTGGTAGTTGTGATGGGAGGTAGTAGTGGGGGAAGGTTGTGTGAATTTGAGAAGAGTAATTTTATATTTTATTAGGGATAAATCAGTCCACGACGCCTTGAGGTTTCAATAAAGGGGATCAATTTAGTTTCAAAAACCTGAGGAGATCTACGTCTAAGTAGTACAAACCTCAGGGGGTGAAAGTTTAATTAACCCTTAAGATTAAGAAAGCTTTCATCCTACCCATAAGCTTTCTATAAAATATACTGCAAATCACTCCATATGTAAATTCTAGAAAACGTATCGGGTGCTAAAAAAATCTTCTAATTGACCAGTATTTCTCCACCAATTCAGGTAAGAAACATGACAGAATCAATCTAATTGGTAAGATTGATGCAAATCATCAAAGAAGGATTAGTTCAGAATTTCTAGAAATATGAAGCTGGAAAGAAAAATCCCAAGAAACCAGAATTCATGTCTCTGGTCTGTAAAGGGTCTCTCAAGCTAGAGATTTCTCATCCTCGAGATCATACAAATTAAATGAATTACCCTTAGCATGTTCTCTTGCGATTCCCAGTACCCGGTTCGCTCCGTCAAATCAATAGATCCGCCGCTAATATCTAATGCATCATCATCCTCGCAGTTTTCTTCAATTGTGTGATCATCATGTTCAGCGGCAGAATCTTCTATCAAAAACTTAGAAATCTTCTCTTCAAGACTATGCAGGCTTTGATTATAATTTTCAAGAGCCTTCTCTTCAAAGAAATAACCCATCTTTCTAGGCTGAAGAGGGAGGAAGAGAAAAGGCTCTTGCAAAGAAAATGGGATGGATGAGAGAAGTATATATAAGGTGTGCATATCAGCATGGAAATTAATTATATTAAGCACAAATAATTTAGCATTTTAGGTGGCGAGGAATCAGGAGGTAGAGGCAGCAATGAACAGGTCGGGTCGGGTCGGGTTATAATTGGATTGGGTTGATATCTGTAGAAAACGTGGATAAATGGGGTCGGACAAGATATATTATATTAAATTTATGCAGAAAGTCGAGGCAATGCGTTTTCCTCGTGATATTTGATTTGGAAGTTGGCACGTTGTTGGATATAATTGGTTAGACCAGGTATTAATATTTTTAGACTTTTTTTTTCCTTTTCTTTTATCGCCTTTTAAGTCAAAGAAACATGTGAGAGATAAATTAGTTTAATATATATAACACATTTTGCATCTGTTTTCACTAAAAAGTCATTCTAAGGTTTGAAAAAAAAAAAAACTATGTTATTTTGATAAAAAAAAATAAATGAAAGATAAAATTAATGCTAGAGGGAAATATATATTTTGATTAATATATATATATATTATTGATCGGGTTACACACGGTGCTCGATTACAAGCGCGTGTACGCATTTTGGGTATAGCCGTACATACTGAATCATCCAATAAAGTTGAAACGGCTGTACAACCGTCCCTTTCACGTACCAGCTGTCAGCAGCTGCGTACGGTGATTAGACCGTTTGGTGAAAATGTAAGATTTGAAACGGCAAAGAGATATCTGACCGTTTTTATCACCAAAAAAGGTAATAGCTTCTCAAGGAAGCTACCTTTTTGAATTCTAGCTTATGTGGGGACGCCACGTGTCCCAAACCTAACAAACACGTTCTTTCTTTCCTTCTAAAATATCAAAAGACTAAGGACTTATGCTCTCGCGGCATACTGCCTTCTGGGCATCCGAGGGAAGGAGAATCTTATTCTTCCCTCGACGGACCTTATTTTACTCGGAAGACGTATTAGGGGCATGCTACCCCTAATGGACCCCTCAAATAGTTATATTCTCAATGGATCCTCGAAGTCATATCTATCTGCTCTCTAGAACAGACTTCGAGTTAGTTTATCCAAGGAAAGATTCTCGAGGGAACCTTCCATACCTTCTAACTCATGAGTCATGCTTGGATCATATCCATAGACTTCGAAGGACTATTCTGTAGGCTTTGTCTTGAAGGATCACAAAGCAGATGTATTCCCGCCGAGGAACAACCTTAACGGACGTATCCGAGGGACAACCTCGACGGACATATCCGATGGACAACCTCGACGGACATATCCGATGGACAACCTCGACGAACATATCCGAGGGACAACCTCGGCGGACGTATCCGAGGGACAACCTCGACGGACATATCCGAGGGAAAACTTCGACGCACAATTCGGAAGGAAGTCTCTTCCAGGCTAACCACCTCCAGATGGTCAATTCGTAGGAGGTATTTTCTCTCCCGTTAAGGATGAATTCGAAGGAGGAATATCCTTTCCTCCTAAGACAAATTCCAGGCTAACCACCTCGAGGGGTTCACTCGTCAAGGTTTATCACCCCAAAAAGACTACGGATTTCATCCTCCCTCGGGGGACGCAGATTTGGGTTTACCCCCTTGAATGTTGTCTTTTATGCATCCGACTTACCAGGTGGGGCTCGAAGTCACTTTCATTCATTCTTATGAACTGACTTTGAGCCATAACTTGGGACTTTCACTTCTAGAAAGCAAATCATCAATGGAAAGAGCTTTAGAAGTTGAAAGCTTCCATCTTCAGACGTACTTCCTGAAAGACTGGTTTCCCCCGGACTATGAGAACGTCCTCTCTCTTTACCTTTAGGAATTCACCTGTTAACTTCTGAATTCATTCAAATAGAAAGCACTCGGATTGGTACTGTAGCTATAAACCTTAATGGATTTCAAGGTAAACCCCTCCTTACTGCGACGATTGGTCATGAAAACGAATTCCCTGACGAGACACTCTCTACTTGGTAATTCGAGAATACATTGATCACCTAGTAAGAGTATAGTGGTACTTACGTTCCTAGAAGGAAAATAGCCGCCAAAGGGAGTTCTCCTTCGAAATACGGATTCAGCAAAA
>JAUPMG010000005.1:7789349-7801850 GCA_031762675.1 Pachysandra terminalis
TAAAAGTGGTCGGAATTTTGAAAAATGAAGAAAACCTCAGGACATCATTTTCATTTTGAGCTATTTCTAAGTTTTTGTCATCTTGAAATTTTGACAAATTTCGGCTAGGTCTAATACTCGAGTAAAATATTGAATAAATTTCAAAATTTTAGAAATTTCATTTTAATTTTGACTAGGATTTCCAACATCAAGATTTGAGACACTGCAGTCCCCCCTCCAACTTACAGCCTTGTGATCACATTGGGTGATTAGTAGAGGGTTTGCCGTACTTCGCTATTTTGTTTTGTAAAATTGTTCAAGCATAAATATCTTGGACTAAAAAATAGGTTCTAATATTTATGGCCCTCAGTTTTTTTTTTTTTCCGCAAAAATGCTTGGGAAAAATTCTAGATTTATCATCATTGGCCAGCCTCTCCTCTCTCTCTCTCTCTCTCTCTCTTCTCTCTTCTTCCATGAACCCCCCAAAACCCAACGAAATAAAGCCGGCAGAGTAACTTAAAAACTCATTAAGAGTTATCATCGTTGCATATGTCCGGAATTCATTGGATTGTCACTTAATGGATTGTGATCAGCTGCAATAACACTGATAGTCCCTCAGAATGCAAAATGTGCTGTGTAAATAACAAATGACAGACTTTAGGATTATTTTTGCTCAGGACACGTGCTCATGAATTAGCTGCGTCTGAAAGTTTGACTGCAATGATTGTTGAAAATCATCCCTCTCAAAAGATGCTTAGTAATGGCTTGCTTCATGGTGGTATTACACTAAAAGAGATTAATATTGGCCTTTTACAAGGTACATACATCAAAAAGATTAGCAGAAAAAATGCTGCATCTTGTTTAATTGATGTTCAATTGTGATAGTGGTTACGTAATTTGAATTCATTTTTTAAGGAATACCAATATATATATATATATATATATACACGATTGTCCTCACTTATACTGACTGAATCACTTTCACTAGCTTTCTGTTCAAAGTATTGATTTCAATAAGAATTTCCATGTTCATTGAACAGATTCTTGAACCCTTCTAGCATATTCAGACTTCATGTGAACAACGACATAATTGATAACTCTATCTTTGCAGGGTCAGGTGTTAGTACTGATATTTGGACTTTGCAGGGTCAGGGGTTAGTACTGATATTTGGACTTGTTATGCCGCAAGGATCATGACAATATCTGTGATACCATTTATCATTGTCCAGCTACCACAAGTTCTTCATACAACCTATGGAAGACGTTTAGCAATCTTGATTGCACTCACTGTCTCTGTTTCATTACTAATCTCTTACTGCCTTTATCAGGTACATATTTACTATATATTGGTTAACATGTCTAGGATATGCATTATTTTTTTCCGGATTCATCTTGTCTGTTGTGAATATGCATGCATAAAGCATTAGAGAATGTTAGGAGTATATTTTGATGAACAGGCATCTACAAAATCTTCAAATGTAAATCTAATATTGTAAGTAAATGGGGATTAGTGAAAATATAATATTTTTGTTCCTCATTTGTTTATGAGAGATGTGTTTATGAGTTATGACCTATGTCTGACCTTTAATTGAAATAATAATGCCTACGCATGTTAACGTGAACTTGAATGATTATATATTATATTATATATAGTTTTAGCTATAAAATCTTTATTTTTAACGTATTTAGTTTAAAATATTATATCGATTATTTTCTTGAATAGAAATATAAGAAAATGATTTTCAATAGAAGGATCTCTACATTGTTTTAAATTTCGCGGTGCCGCCGAAATGTCGCAATTTCCCCCCTTGGAAAAATGGTGATATTTCCTCATTTCGGTGAAATATCGGCGAAATCTAGCAAAATTTTGGCGACATTTCGCCAGACACCCCTTGGCGAAATGTCTGGTGAAATCGAAATTTAAAACCTTGGATCCTTGTAAGAAATTTCTAACAAGTGAATTTTACTGAAAGATGCGATATTTTTTTTTTTTTGATAACTTGGGTGTCCGGGCCTTGGGCGATATTGATTGAAAGATATTAGCTTTTAAAAAAATAAATACACAAAAAACATTAGTTTCCTATGATTTTTTTTTAAATGAAGGAACTACACGTCATTTTTGTTCTCATATATACTAGCAGAAAACCCGTGCGAAGCACGGGATGTTAAAAAGAAAAGGATAAGATCAAAAATTAAATTATATAAAAATATTTAAAGTAAAAATAATAAATTAAAATATGATATTATTATAACTAATTTTGCTAAATATTTTAAATGAAAAAAAAAGTTAAAGATTTTCATAAAAGAGAGGTAGTAACAATAAATATAACAACTAAATATTTCAATCAAATATGAAAAGAAAAGTGAAAACAATATCATAAAATGAGAAAGTCATGTAAAAACAATAATGGTAAGTTGTCTTAATAGTAATTTTCAAAACAACCACAAAGAATAAAAAAATTAAGAAAGAAACATAAATTAGTAAGAATAAAAGTAATGTTGTTTTTAATAACTTTTTAAAAATAAAATCAAGGTTTTGTTTTTGTATTATTATTATTATTTTTTTATTTGTTTATTTTTTAACAATTAGAATGAAACCAAAAGCAGCCAATGGTATTTCATTTGAAGAAAGGGTTAAACATGTAAGTGCTTGCATTGAGAACATAGAAAAAGCCACATCTATTGTAATTAGTGATGGTAAATGCTAAGTGGGACATGGCTTATATGTTACAAAATATGTACATGGCTTATATGTTACAAAATATGTAAGTGCTTGCATTGAGAACTTAATGGGTTATGGATGCGTAAAGACCTCTCATTTAAAATTAATTACCACCTATTCGGATAATTTAATATTAGTTACCGATTAATAAATTAACTAAAGGTTAGGGTATAAGTTAGAAAAGAAATTTCAAATTTTGAGTGATAAATAAAAAAAAAAATAACAGGGTAAGACATTTCATATTAGTCAATGTAATATTATTATTATTATTATTGTTGTTGTTGTTGTTGTTATTGTTGTTGCTATTATTATTATTATTATTATTATTATTGTCAACTTCTCTAGATTTGCAAGATATTCAAATGTTGTCCAGAGTATGAAAACAGATTATTGATTACTGAAAGACTTGTCATATTTTAGAGTTGAGATACCCATTAAAACTTACATACGTAGAAAGTTGTGCCAGTAATGTAGGATTAGATTTCACCATGAAGAGGGAAAGACAATTGTGAGAAGATGCGTCATATAGTTATAAAAGTCTCTAATATTATGATGACAGATTTGAATAATCCATGAAGAGATTAGAAATTAGATGAAAATATAAAGCATTATCAAATATAGTTAATCTCGTCTTTTATATACCAAGATAATAAATTACGGAAAAATGGCAAGAGAGAATTACATTCCTACCCCATATGGATGTGGCCAGTCAATAGATACCAAATAAAACAACACAAAAGTTTTGGAAATAATATGTAACCTCTTTGGTGTCAAGAGATCAAAGTCTTCGTATGGGAGACTTCAAAACGGATGAAGATGATGAAAGGGAATGATAATGATAATAAGAGATCGCACGTGTCATGAAATTTTCTCTTGAAGTTGATTCCTTTATGCCCAGTAACATTCGTCTCCTCTCCTCTCTGGTTATATAATCTTTCAAATGCTTTATGTCTGATAGCTTTAAAGGATTAACCAAGTATTCTTCTGCACCTTCTAAACACCTATATTGTTTCGTAAAAGTAGATGGTTTAACTTCTGTGTAGAATAGAGTTTTATGCAACATTACTTGGAGAAATTATGGACGTGCTATCAGCATACTCTTAGTTCTGGCCATTAATTTAATATAAAGTCGAAAACAAAAGAAGATCGGTTGAAATTACCTGCTGATCTGTGTGTCATGATATTCTCCTACGGCGTGATTACCATTGTATTTCTCTGAAAGTCGACGATTCACCTTCAAAGCGTAACCTTGATTTTTTATGGGTGATATACTAAGAAAGCCTAACCTTTTTTTTCTCTTAAGAGCTTGTATCATGTCATCCAGGTATACAATAGTCCGTGATGATCATATTCAGCTTCAAACCCTAAAGATTACTGATTAAATCAGTAAAAGAAACAATATAATAAAAAATCTATCTTAGTTTTGGTAAAGAGAACTCAGGACGTCAACTCATTGATTTTGTTGAAGAACTTGGGAGTCCACCAATGTGTTTGTTTTTTTTTTTTTTTGATACTTAACAATTGCATATATAAAGAGGAAAAAAGTACTGATACAAGGGAAAACGGACTGCTCGAGCTAGGCAATCAAGGATAAAAAGAAAGGCAAAAGAAAGATAAAAGACAATAAAACATGATATCCCAGCCAATGTGTTCTTGGAGAAGTATAATGAAGAAGTCAGGATCTGATGAATGGTTGGTGATTCCCCGAGTCTGGTCTGGTTCAGGACAGGTCGGGTAGTAGTGTGAGACACAAGGGGATGTTCTTTAGCACACTCCATGCCTATGATGTGACTTAAGTTGAGCCCAAGTGCCTTTGAAAGCAACTCGAACAGAGCATAATCTAGCCTCGTAACATGCTTTGACTATACTCAATCATTATATCCCTATGATTTCAAGAATATATCACGGAAGGAAAAGATAGCACTTCTATTAAAAAGCGACCGGCAATTCTTCCGGAAGGCATTCTTTGAGTACCCGTTAGTATTATTTGGCGTTCAACCCTTCTACATCAGTATTGCACAGAAGGTATTTAATGGAACCAGAGTACGAACTCTGAATTACTATTATTAGCTAACACAAGTCATACAAAACATTCTGGCAATCCTTCCATTTATTCCTTCCGGGAAGAAACCTGTCACATTCCAAATCCGAGATATATAATCTCAAGGATCATAAGGTGCGACCTTCGGATCCAAATTCCTTGGATGCTGTCCACAAATCAATCTCCATTCAAGATCACAATAACAGAGCATAAATGCACAATGCAGGAGTTTTAATCATTAATAAAAATCACCTTTAACTCAACTGTCATTACATCATAGGTTTAACCCAACCAGAAACTAAATCAAACCCTCTAATCTATTACATTCAATCCAAAATAAATCAGAAACAGCAACGAAACTCCTACTCAACTATGCATCCTCCCTCTCGATTCATCTCCTCAACTTGTTGAACGAACAATGCGTAATAGGTGTGAGCTTATGAGGCCCAGTAAGTAACCACATATAAACATTCTTAACATGCATGCGACAACAACAATTCCAAGCATACAACAATAACGAATCCAACATTAAATTCATCAGCCAAGGACATAAGGTAAATGAAATGTGTATGAAATGCTAAGAAATGAGGATGAGAATACAACAAATGATCTAATATGATGATGCCAAATGAGAATGCATTAATGCTTCCTAAGCTATGAAATGAATGATGTTTGTGTTGTCTTGTGTTAGGCCCTGCCTAACCATGTAGTCACATCTCCATCAGATTCTGGGAATTCCTTAACCCAAGGAATGTCCGGCACATCCCATCTTCCTTTCAGGGATTCTAACCCAAAGTTGAGAAGCCACCATCTTCCTTTCAGGGACTTTAACCCAAAAGTGGGAAGCCACCATCTTTCTTTCATGGATTTTAACCCAAAGGTGGGAAGCCACCATCTTCCTTTCATGGATTTTAACCCAAAGGTGGAAAGCCACCATCTTCCATTCAGGGAATACAACCTAAGGTGAGAAGCCACCATCTTCCATTCAGGGAATACAACCCAAGGTGTGAGGCCATCATAGCCTGTTGTTCTGGATCCATAAAAGCATCCCAGTGGTTCCTCCTTCTAGAACCTATCCATGTGCCCATACACGGATAATTTGTAAGAAGGGATTCCACTAGGATCTCAGACTATACCCCATCCAAGTATCACAATCATAAATCAAAACCTACACATAATCAATGATACTACAATCACACAACATTCATACATATGAGGATCAGTAAGAGAGTTCCAGTGGTACCTCCTTCCAGAATCTATCTATGCGTCCATACACACGGATAATCGGTAAGAAGATTCCACTAAGACTTCAGACTAAACCCTATCTAGGTACACAATCATAAATCAAAACCACACATGGATCATTCATCACATCTCATGCATATCTTATGCATAGCTTGGCCACACATGGACCATTCACCATACATCATGCATATCTCATGCACATTGACCCAAAACATCCAATTCCATCATATATACATGTTACTCATGTTAAAACACTTATACATGATCTTATCATAGTCACGATACACAACACCAAGTTCACATGGAACAGCAAAGCGTAGTTATTTTATGTCATAGGAACATGTTTACATGTTAAATTGAGAAACTATCATCATATTACATCTGATTAGCATGTGAATGAACTACTTGTAAAGTATCACCCAAATCAGATCACACTTGCATATGTCGGTTAGCCGACCCCCTAACCGAGTAGTGGACCGAAGTCGTTGGTCGACTCTTCGGTTGATCAACCAGAAGCCCCCTAGACTCCCCACAGAGCTTCGGTTAATCTGTCGGTTAACCAAACCTCATTTCGGTTGCTTGTCCAGCAACGCAAACAAACCCAGAAAAGCTTCAGTGGGTTGTTCGGTGCACCTAGAGCCTAACCGAACCCTTCGGTTAGCTGACGACCTAACCGAAAGTCGCGAAACCCAGTTTTCTGCCCATTTTTGAGTGTTCTCACTCCCAACACTTACCACATATCAAGTTATCCTCCGCAAATCACCACCAATACCAGTTCACACAATGATCATAATGGATCATGTTCAATACAACATAGTAAGTTAGATTCATTCAACAGCATATTAGGTTAAACCAACTGATAGAAATCATCCGAATCATTACAAATAACTCACAACCATTCATTTAAAATCCCAAAAAACTAATCATACATCATCTGTATTCTAAATCAGGCCCAACACTTTGTAAACCCAGAAAATCAATACACCACGTGTAATCATTCATTTTCATACATCTCATATCACCATTAACACACAAAATTCCTCATTAACATCATATTCATTTTAGGATTTTCATACTTAATGGTCATGTATATACATAGGTGTATATATACACCCATATATATATATACTCATAAATATACCTGTACTTACATGGAAACACATTAACAATATAGAGGTTACATTAAAGAGTATGTGCATTCCACAAACACACATTACAATAAGGCACACATCTTGTACTATAACTCCCCAAATCTGAGATCTGATGCATACACATGCATGTACACATATATATACATACCCACACGCACACACACTAGTGAACATCACCATAGATAATATGAGGAGAACAATGGAACCTACCTCACTTGCTGAAAACCCAGAAAAAATTGTAGAAACCTCTTTTCTCTTTCTTCTTCTTCTACTGCTTCTGCTAGAAACCCAAGACCCTAATCTCCCCTTTCTTGCTGTACACACACCTTCCCTTTCTTTTCTCTAGATCTCAATGCACCTTCCCTATTTCTCTCTTTAGATCCCCACACACCTATCAATATGGATATGGAAGGATTCTCTTCTTAGAGTCCTTCCATAACTAAACACCTATTCACAAGGAATGAGTTGTGCACTCCCCTTTCCATAAATCTCTCCATTCTAATTTGAATCTAATTAAAATTACTAAACTAGTCATGGGTCTAGACATTGGTCCAAACGACCAAATCTGAACCAAGCCTACTCCACCCACTCCAAAAGCCCAAAACTATTAAGACATAATTACACTCAATCCCCATACTTCTCTTAATTACAAGTCTTTCCCAACTCTACACTCTTATTACAATAAACATAATATCTACATACTAGGTTCATATTCACACTCAATTCCAGTCATATTAACACATTAATTTATCTTAAGGGTTATGATCATTCTTAAGTCATAAATTCTAGTTTCTTATATAAATTAGAGGTACAATACAACCAATTCAAATCCAGATTTCATCTCTAATTATTTAATTTATTTAAATAATTACTTATAATTTATTGTATTAATTTCTAGGTCCAGGTCACTACAAAACCCCCCATGCTCATGCTCATCACTGGTGTTATAGACTACTCTTAAAATCTCTGGGGGTGTTTGTGCGTAGGAGAGGGACTTGGGATCTGCTGATAATACATTGCTAACTGTCCGAGTCTCCGCTCCCAGCTCCAATGGAACGATGACACTTTGTCTTTGATGCCACAACCTGTCAGTCAGTTCCTGAGCTCTGAGATGCGAATGGGGTACTCAGCTACTGTATGGTTGTATGGGTACACCACTTCCTTAGCTCGCTTGTATAGATATGTTCGGATAAGCGAATCTTGGCCGGCTTCAATGCCCAACGGCCTTGTCAATAGCTGCAAAACACGAATGCATCTCCTTTGATCAGAAATACATCATATAATGGTAATCTCACAGAGAGATTCTGCTATGTGTTCTTACTCTCTTCGTTTTGTAGCCATTTAGAAATGGATTTGTACCTATGCAACCTACGAGTCCCATGTATGGGATTATGTAAGATCCCAACATGTGTAACTGAGACTATCACACTAAGGGTCTATTAATTTTACGAAATTGCGAGTCCTCAGATCCATCGACAGCCTTGGAATCCCATCAACAGTTGTTCTAAGAGTCCTGAACTCGAAATCAAAAAAAGAAGTGGACAGGCTATTAATAATTTTCCTAGAGCAAGAGCATAATGCCATCATGTGGAGTGCAAGTGTGTAACGGGTCATTAGTTATAATTTCTCTGATAGTGAATGCTTCCATTAGAGAGAATAATGGAGTCGATTAATTAGCATAACGGTCCATTAATAATTTCTCTGTTATGAAACGGTTTTAAGATTTTAACAATCTTATTTAATTATATTAATTATTCCTAAATTTATCTTTAAGATGTGTTAGAACGACCCATATGTTATGTAAGGAGGACATATGGCAAAAAAATAGAGCACATAAAGATGCTACATGTCAACCTCTAACCTTTCCTCCCAGAAACAAATCTCTTATATATATATTTGTACATGGGAAAAGTGCCACATAGTTGAAGTAGCCTCGTTATCCTTTTTTTCTTTTACATCCATTTATTTTGTAAGGATAGTTCCGCCCCCCCCTCTCCGAAATTCTGGCTAAACAAAAGGTTATCACTTTCATGTCCCAGCTTGGTAGCAGAAAATTGGCTTCCTTGTCATTGCTTTGAAAGCAAGGTTTAAAGTAATGGTTTTGTATGGGGTATCGGCCCTTCCAAAACCGATATGTATCTGTCTGTATCGGGTATCGGCCGGCCCTTCCAAAACAGATACATATCGGCCCTTCCAAAACCGATATGTATCTGTCTGTATCGGGTATCGGCCGGCCCTTCCAAAACTGACAAGTATAGGTCCGTATCGGGTATCGGTCAATGCCATTAAAAAAAATCTATGCACTTTGACATGTATCGGTCAATACCTTGACCTGTTGACCATGGATCAGCTACCCTCAAAACTGATACAACTTGGCCGGCATATAACAGTATTGGCTGATACTTAAAACCTTGTTTGGAAGCCATGGAGAAGGTAGCAGTGATTGAATTTTAGTCTTAGAGGGTGCAGAGTGTTCATATTGTCCTTGTTTCTTCTCATATCCTTGGCAATATCTATTTAGTTGTTTGTGATTGAATCTTACCTTTTAACCGTTTCTTATTTCTCTGTTTTATAAGTTTTATATTCATGAAAAAATAAAAAATAAAAACTGTTATTTTTGTCACACTTAGTAATCCGATTTTGATAATGTTGTCATTTAGCATGTTAGATAATTTATCTTGAATTAACTCTGTGTTTTAATGCTGGCATCATTTCTGTTAAATATTGCTACAGGTTTTTCAACCTTGGATTCAGAAGAGAAGGCTTGCATTTGCTAAGCATAAGCATGTAATATCAGGACTTCTAAAGCATTTGAAAATGAGGGCACTAGGAAGGCTTCTCACAGATGATGGTGAACCTAATTCAGATGTTATAAGAAAGTTAGTATTTGTTATGCTAACTGCAGCTTTTATGATATGCTCTTTTTGATCATTTTCATGGACATAATGACAGGTTGTTTAACACAATCGATCTGGATTCAGATGGATATCTATCCGGTTCTGAGTTAAAAGCGTTGATCATAGGAATCCAGTTTGAAGCTATTGATTTGAATACGGAAGATTCTGTGCAAAAAGTATTGAGCGATTTTGATACATCTAGTGATTCTCATATTGATGCGGATGAGTTTTTCAGAGGGATAGCAAAATGGCTTAATGAGGCTAAATCTTCTGTGGTTTCTGCTCCTGATCCAGGACCTCACACAATAAAGTTTGTAAATGACTTTCATCTGGTAAGTTGTCTTTTCATATGCCTTTTATCCAATCATAACTACTTTATATAGTGTTATGACATCTTCAAAATGCACATGCAGCAAACTAAGAGAGAACATGATCTTTTGGGGGATCAGAGCGATGAGGGTATGGAGAGCATTGAAAATCCCAGATGGACTTCCTTTAAAGCAGTACTAATGTTGGTGCTGGGAGCAGCTATTGCAGCTGGATTCGCAGACCCCCTTGTAGATGTGGTTAACAACTTCTCCAGTGCTACAAAAATTCCTTCTTTCTTCATTTCATTTATTGCACTACCTTTTGCTACTAACTCCAGTGAGGCAGTGTCAGCACTCATCTTTTCCAGCCGCAAGAAGCAGAGATTTTCTTCTTTAACGTTTTCTGAGGTTTTTCTCTCCCTTACTTCTCATACATTTTTGGCGTACTGTTGAGAAAACCTTTCATGAGCGATGCATTGTTGTTTCAAAATGTTGCTATAGTGTGAGTACTGTTGGATTGTTCTGCAAAAGTGATAACTAGTTGAGCGCTCAAGTTCAATATGTGTTGGGTTGATACATCTCTAACCTGAACCAAGGGTCTAGAGCATCAACCTAGAAGCTAGAACATAATTGGATTAACACTCAAACTGGTCAATCCAACATGGAATCAAACCAACTAATGTCTTCTTTGCCCATTAACAAAATCGAACATATGAAACCCTCAACCTGAACTAATACTCATAAGCAACCCTCATCTTCAAATAGCAGAAGAAAGTATATTAAATATTTGATATTATAAAGTGAAACAAATATGAGAAAGTAATATTATTTATGAATTGATTTTGATCATAGTTGTATTACTTGATGGTTGCATACTAGATTATGTCACCAAAATTAGCATAGAAATGCACAATTAGGAGAAGATCATTGCATGGAATATTAGAGGTATTGGAGGGATTTCAAAGAAGCATACTATTAAGGAATTGTGCCTACGTATTGAACCTAATATCTTGGTTATTCAAGAGACTAAGAAACAGTTTATTGACAACAAAATGATTAGGAAACTTTTGGGAAACCGCAGTAGGAAATGGTCCTATCTTCCCTTAATGGGCTGGTCAGGTGGATGTTGATTGTTTGGGATATTGACTGTGTGAAAGTTGTTGGTGTTCCAGTTTGAGAATATGTGGATAACCCCACCCTAACTTTAAAGTCCTTGTTAAAGGTTGGTGGTCTCATAATATGGGAGAGAGTTTGGCTGGGTGGGTTTTAGATTCACAAAGTTGTTGAAATTCATTAGAGATAAGATCAAAGCGTGGAACCGAAACTCCTTTGGTGCACTCCATATTCGTAGGAAAGCCTAGCTTAAGGATATTGAAGTGGTAAATAAAGCAAAACAAGTGAGGCAGTTGTAACAAAGGGAAATGGAGGATCGGAGCAGATTGAAAGGAGAGTTGGCTTTGCTTTTGAAATTGGAAGAAAAAAGTTGCGAGGTAGAAATTTGGGGTGACTTGGATATAGGATGAGGACAATAACACTAGATTCTTTCACAAACTGACAAGCAGGAGATCTAGGTCTAATGTGGTGTTTGATTTGGTTATGAAGGGTGAGTGCATCAAGGATGAGATCATAGTAAATGCCTTAACAACTTATTTGAAAGTGCAGATTGAGATGTCCTAGAGAGGGGAGGGGGGACTAGGTTTTAAAAATCGTTGATGTGGAATTGATTATTCTTTAGAACCTATGTCTATGTTATTATTGGTTGGGCTCCTTCGATATCCGTGTGTCCATCCTCAACCAGCTGGGCGTTCGCTATTTCCTTGGATTCCGTCGACCCCATTCCAGATTGGAATAGTGTTGGACGTGCAATTGCTCTCGGGAGCCCTGGCTTGGATACCGGTTCCATATTCCCGCTAAATCATCTTCGTGCGGTTTTGTTCACTAAATCAGAGCTGGATGCAAGGGCCATTGCCTCGCTTAAAAGTGTTGCTGTGGATGAATTCCGGAATGTCACTCTTAGTCTGTGGTTCCTCGGGGAAGGGGCTAAGATTGGGCCGGTTGATAGAGGTGGTGTTTGGTTCGTGGCGGAGGGTGTTCCCATGCACCTCTTGGCGGTATCGACGTTCAAGCTGATTGGAGCATGTTGTGGTGGTCTTACCGA
>JAUPMG010000005.1:7801950-7824908 GCA_031762675.1 Pachysandra terminalis
ATCATTCCAATTAGGTTGTTGCTATAATATAGCCAAGGTTGCTCCACAATTTCACCAACGGCTTTCAATCTAGCAAAGTGTATGACTGCATCAAATTTCTTTTGATTCAAAAAGTTTATCTAGCGCTGATTTGTTCCTAAGATTCATCTGATGAAATTCCAGACTTGTTCCAAATTCTCTAGCAAGTTCTTTAACTCGTTTAATGGTGATAGCAGAGGAGTTGTCGGACAACCTTGAATCCTCCTAACAATAGCTGAAGAACCTTGCGGCTTCCAATATAACCGGCTCCATGGATGACTAAGATGTTCTTCACCATGGAGCCATTGATGAAACCTATGGTTTATCAGATTTCTACTTGCAAAAGAGAGAGATTTTACGAATCAGAGACTCAATCTCCTTTCCATTTTGAGAGATAGAGCAAGAGAGATTGTTTGAATCAGAGACTCAATCCCTTTGCTTTGAGAGATGGAGCAAGATAGAAGATCAAGTGATGGAGCAAGAGAGATTGTTTCTGAGTCAGAGACACAATTCCTTTGCTTTGAGAGATGGAACAAGATAGAAGGCCAAGAGAGAAAATAATATACCTGTAGCTTTGTTTCTGTACTTTTTTTTTTTCTTTTTCTTTAGTTTCTTCCTCTTCGATTTCAATCCCCTTCTGTATAAGAAAATTCCAGCCGTGTGAAATTTCCTGGCATTGAGAAGGAGTATCCAACCATAGTGTTTAATCTCGGATCCAACTCAGGGATCATTTCACTCCGATCCCGAGTTGGATTGCCGACCCATTGGGATCGGACGGGATTGGACGATCCGAAATCAATAATTTTTTTTTTTTTTCAAAAACCCAACTCGGTTCGATTCGGACGATCCGTATCGGGATTGGACCGAGTCACTACATTTTGGTTTAATTTAGTCTCGGATTCAACTCGGGGATCGGACGATCCTTTACACTATGTATCCAACCTTCTATAATGAAGATCTTCTGTGCTGAAATCCCATGTGCCGAAGTGTGTGCTGTGAAACACACCGATGGCAAAATTGTAATTTTGCTTGCTTTTTTGATGGAAAAATTACAACTTTGCCATCCGGTATGTGTCGCAGCACAAACCTCGGCACACGGGATTCAGCACAGAAGATCCCGGTCCCTTTTATAGAGGGTTGGTAGTTTGTCTAACTTCCCATCTTGAGTGGGAAGATAAATAAACTCTAGTTTTCTTTAGAATGTGCCAAGTGTCCCTCAATCTCCTCTTTATCATCCCACTCTCTTTTTGTTTAAAGAAGAATACGGTTTTTTGGGTGTTTGTCTATGCACCCTATCATATAGGATGAACCAATCATTGAGTTTTCTTTTATTTTATTATTATTATTTTTTTGAAAAATTACTGTCTCAACATACAGTTTCTAATTTCACTATGCATTGGGTTAGTGCTTCAACTTTGTCAATTATTCTGTTTGTTGTTGATCAACAACGTGGTTCTTATGATTGTCATCCCACACCCTCTTCTTTTTCCTCATGAAGACATTGTAAGATTGCAGCAGTCCAAATAACCAAATCCTTCGCTATGATACTAACTTAGTGGGTAATTGACCCTGCTGTGCAGCTAGAAGATGATGGGTAATGTTACCCCGATAACTGTTGACCAAATAACCAAATCCTTCGCTATGATACTAACTTAGTGGGTAATTGACCCTGCTGTGCAGCTAGAAGATGATGGGTAATGTTACCCCGATAACTGTTGAAAGCGTCCCAAAAGTTCTAATAAATCAAAAGCCTAAAGGCTTATTTTCGTTCAATAATTCAAAGAGGTTGCAGGTAACTATTTCAAAACATCTATTTATAATAAAAGAAACGCTAAAATCTAACTTAAAACCTAAATAACTAATCTCGGCCCTCCATACAATCCAATAAAAACCATTAATTCTAACTTGAGAAAATATTTATTTAACTGACAAAAATACCCCTTATTAGTTAAAAATCTAATATTTAAAAGAATATAAGAGACGGAAGGAAAAGACCCAAATTAGTGCAAAGCACTATTCATTCTTTAGTCCTCTTGGGTTCACTTTGAGGTCCTTTTGAGGTTGACCCAATGCATGAATCAAAGAGTTATTCAGGCAATATCACATCCTTAAAATCCATTATGTCATGTTCAATGTATTTTAGTATATTTGAGAAATGTGAACTACTGAACTTGTTAAGTGTGTCTTAGTACGTGCAGTCTTTTAGAAATTTTTATGATTGTCATTTTGAACCAAAGAAATGTGCTATGTAGACCATCACTGTGAACCTGATAATTGACTAGACGCATTTGGTGTTGATATATATTACTGTGGTGGTTGCCTTTACTTGAAATGTTCGTAGATATTCCTGGTAAGGAATGACAATGGAGGATATTCCTAGATGTATCAAGACAAAAGCAATTAACGAGCAGTAATTAATTAACGTATACATTGTATTGGTTATGAAACTGTAAAATGATTGGGAATACTATCATAAGACTCTAATACTTGCATGTTACTTGCTGTAGATATATGGAGGTGTGACAATGAACAACATCCTCTGCCTGTCAGTCTTCTTAGCTCTTGTTTACGTGAGGCACATGACATGGAACTTCTCAGCTGAAGTGCTGGTCATTCTCATTGTTTGCATTGTGATGGGCGTCTTTACTAGTTTCCGGACCACCTTCCCCTTATGGACATGTTTCGTGGCATTCGCACTCTACCCGTTCTCTCTGGTATTGGTTTATGTTCTCGACTATGTTTTTGGATGGTCATAAACTTGTTCTGAGGTCATGAAGAGTGAAGTTGAGTGAGTCGATGTATTTCTATTTTCGGTACTTTGTTGCTAGTGTGGCTAAATTGAGGCATTACATTATTTCTCCCCCTCTGAGTGTGGATGCTCTCCCAATGTATCTGTTTTTTTTTTAGTACTATAGCATACAGGATCGAGTTATCGGAGTAAAATAACTCAGAATCTTCAGGAGGCCTTGGTATTGGCTGTTATCTTATTGAGGCTACCAATATTCTTTGCTTTTGGGATCTATTATTTCTTTTTAATGCCGAGGCAAACTGGCGTCTTAATGCTAGTTGTATTTTGAGGGAGCGGATCCTCTGAAGCACTAAAAGCTTGTAGTCATTTGTAGCACTTTTTCCTTGAAGAAAAAAGTGTTACAAAGGACTACAGGCTTTTGGTGCTACAGAGGATTCACTTCCATTTTGGACAATATCTCCAGCTGTTGGTTATCATCTCATTGAGGCTACCAATATGGTTTCCCTATAACAATGACAAAGGATGTAGATTATCAGTGAACTTGATCTTAACGTTGAAGCTTCTAGGCCGAGTGGGATCCGACTTTTCCCAATCTCAGGAGCGCTAGGACAGCATGTGGCCCTATATTTTTTTGGATGTGGTTCAGGTTACAACTATGTGAACTACTAGCTGCAGTCATGTGACAAACAGGAACCATTTGATTATAGATCTGAGAGTGAGTAAGCTTCACTGAGGTCCGTACTTTTGCTTTCTTTGCCTTTTTGGAGGAACTTGTCAGCTGATTGGTCATTGCCATGAGACCCCAATGGTGCATGCAAACATCAAGGTGGTGGGCTCCACTACTATGGTCAATGAGATTGTGGCAAGTTCTGTTGTTAAAATCTTAGGATAATCTTATTGTTCAATTTAAGTTAACCTTGTGGTCAATTAGATTATGAATTTTGATTTAATTGTGATTTATTTGAAATGTAAATTTTTTTTGGTGACGTGGAACCCTTGCCCACATTTAGTGTGACCCCCCATTTAGTGCGGACAGGGTAAACCCTGGATACATGACCCCACCTACAAGGACTTTTATTTTAATAAAAATAAGACTTTATTAGTGTACAATGATGCACCAGTTAGTGTGTAAAGATGTACCACGTAGTGTGTAAGGATATACTACTACCAAACGAAAAACTTAGAATTGGAGGCCCCAATTCCAATTTCATCTTTAATTCCACGAACCAATTGGACTGTTAGTGTGTTAGGTAGGGATTTATTGGTCTTGATGAGATGGAAAAGAGAGACGAAGTTGAGAAATTGAAAGAAGCAAGAAATGAATGGTTTACGTGTTTAATGGAGTGGATAAAATTGGCATTTGTATTTTTTTTCAAAAGGAAACATGCATTTGACAAAAAAAAAAAAATCATTTGTCAAATAGTAAAGGATCATCTAGTAATTACTTTCTCACTTTAATACTTAGAAAGCTATATGAATAAGTGATATAACTTTTTGATGAAAAGTTTCCTCAAATAGAGGACCTTCATAATTTTCCCTTTTTATTTTATTTATCTTGAGTGGCTGGATAATTGTTTACCTGCTAAGTTCGGATGGCGTGTTGATATCTTTAAGTGGTTTGTGTTAGAATATGATAGAAAAAGAAGTTTGGAATTACTTAGAAATTGAAATTGGGTGTAAATAACAACGAAGGGATCATGAAGGTGTCACTTGGTTATGTGGTAAGGGCCTGGACAGAACATGAAGGTGTCACTTGGTTATGTGGTAAGGGCCTGGTGGAGTTGTCCGTAGGTCTTGGGATCAATTCTCGTCTTCACCATGTGGATGTGTGAGTTAGTTAATCTTTCCGATCACGCTTTCATGCAAACAATGGGGTACATGGTGTTCTCAGCAAAGAAGACAAAAATCAACGAGAAAGGCAACCAACATAGTAGGAGTGTCAAAAAAAAAAAAAAAAAAAAATTGGCGGAGGAATACCATGAGAAGGTAAACGTCTTTTGGTCCGATCAAATCAAATCTCAAAGGGTGGAAGGGTGCTCAAAAGGCAACCCGGGCCTAATTGAAGCCGGTGGCCTAATCAGTGATGAATTGGATTGTTGGATAATAGGATTTATAGCAAAAATTGGATCGGTAACCAATACAAAGACTGAGCTTTGGGCCCTAAGAGAAGGATTTTCAATGGCCTGGAATCACAATACTAGAAGTTTGATTATTGAATCTGATGCAGCAATTATCCTTGATCGACTCAGGGACGGAGACAAGGATCACAATCCAAATGTTGCCCTCATTTGCTACTGCAAAGAATTTTGCTTAGGTAGGCAGTGGAGAACCGAATTAAAGCATACTCTAAGAGAAGGGAACAAATGGATGGATCTCCTTGCAAATGACAGCCTTAATGATCATTTGCAGCTGGTGCCTCATGAAGCAGGGTCAGTGGAGGTTTACCTGGTCGTTAACTTCAGGACCCTGATATTAGTCGTAGTGCGCGCAAGCTGGTCCGGACACATCAATTATAAAGAATAAAAAAAAAAAAAAAAAATGACAAGCCTTAATCATAATCTCTTGGTTATCGAAAGACCTACTTTCATTTGTAATAGTTTATTTGCATATTCTTCAGGGTTATGACCCCCAAGACTTTGTAGTGTGACAAGGACGTTGGCCTTGTATTTCGACATGTATTTACTTATTTAAGAAATACGGATCCATTTGATTACACGATTGGATTTATCCACGACACACCAGTCTTCAGGCCTCAACCTTAAGTTTGTCAAGTGAAATCCATGTCATACCAGCGTTCCAATTCTAGTGTATCTCACAAGCCTACCTTTAATCTTGTTTATCACCCTTCTTTTTTGGCCCCTTTTAACCCTTCACAGCCCTCGAGCATCTTAACTACATGAAGTCATGACCATGATAATCGGCACCAGACATATGGGCTATGGTAGGGTCAAGCCACACACTCCCTGGTTTGCAACCATAACAAAGGTTTGGATCTAAGTTAATGACCCCAAATCCATACCACAAAATCAGAACTAATCCCCAAAACTTCCCAAAAAACAAACACCACCAAACTTCCATTAAAAAATGTAAACAGAACAAAGAAGCAAACAACAAAATTTACAGCTCTACATCGCTTCCATTCTCCCTTTCTTTCCAATATTTTTGCCGTCTCAGACTCGGCTCTGTTTTCCAAACAAGCCCAAAATATATTGATCGGCTTGGTGTCTTCTTTTGAGGAATGCAATGGCTAGTCAATCCTTCATGGCCACCAACTTACAGCTTTAAATCAAGATCGACGCCGTCTCCTACTTCACCTTTCCTATCATTCAAGGTTGCAGCCGCTGGCAGATCGATTTGTCCCTTGGGGGGAAAGAAGCTGTAGAAAGGCTGTTGTTGAACTGAACAACTTGATCCTTGCTGATGGGTTGGGTGATCTTCGATGCTTTCCTTCAGAGTCAAAACCAAACACAACCAGATATCAAAACTAGGATCAGCTGAACATCAGAACAACAATGTGGGATGTAATAACTGTTTTATCCTACTTTTTTTGCTTCATCTTACTTGATAAGGGAGCAGATCGAATTCAGGATAATCCCTGTAATGTGAGGCATGAAACGCCAGAATTTGCTTAGGCTTGGTTGTGGAAGCTTGCAAACGAGTTGTAGGAGAACCCAATGTCAGATAAACACCATCAGTAACTCTGTTTTCTGTAATGTTCTTCTTTGAGTTCAGCTCGGACATGCGTCCCCCCCTCCACTCGGCATGGAGGGAAGGCCCCTCTCTGAGAAAGGGAGCAAAATCAATGTGAACTAACAGTCACTACAGACCCAAAGACAATGGACAACACATCAAATAAAACTGACCTGAATTTCGCATTCCCGGGTTTCAAACTAAACATGCCATTGTTTCCAGATGAAGATGATTCATCCAATCTGCAAATAGGGGGAACAAAAGAGGGCAATTTGCATTCCGAGGAACCTGGCGCGTGGTCTAGAGAGAATGGCCATGGCCGCTTCATGCCAACCATCTATACTACATTCTAACCAATTCACCATCAGAAACAATTTCATCTTCCATCTTTCTCTATTTCAATCAGTAAATCAACTTCACCCACAATCTATTTAAAACACAGTACAAGAAAAGGATAAACCTTTTTAATACCGATTTCAAGGAAAACTTCGCACCTTCAGAATAGCAAAATTTTGAGAATAGTTTTACTTCTACACAAAGACATGTTTCAAGATTATCGATTCATACCTTCGGAATAGTAAAATTTTGAAAGAAATTTAGAGAAAAGTTTCAAGATAATCCATTTCAAGGAGAACATTCCATCTCAAGAATAGTGAAGCTTTGCAAGAAATTTACAGAAAAGTTTCGCTCCTATACGGAGAAGTTTCAAGATAAGGAAATTTTTGGTGCCTTTCCAAAAGGAATTTGATGAGAACTTTGCAATTTTGGGAAAATTTAAAACCACGCGTCAACTACAATCTAGGAAGAAGACATTAGAGAAAAAAATAAAGGTAAAGAGTCAAAGAACCCCATTTCGGGTTATCGAAAAACAGATGAAATTCGACACAGAGAACAAACAAAAGCAAGCTTAAGAGAGGCAATTATGAAATTCGACACAGAGCACAAACAAAAGCAAGCTTAAGAGAGGCAATTATGAAATTCGACACAGAGCACAAACAAAAGCAAGCTTAAGAGAGGCAATTCGCACGTACCTTCTCTTCCTCGGGCCAAAGGTGTGGTGTAAAGTTGCTATAATAGCTTTGGTTTGAAGGGGGCTCCATCTGGAGAATTAGTCCAGATGATGATGAAGCTGATAAACAGATATTCACCTGAACAAATACATTAATGACTGAAACAACACAGAAAAAGAAATTCAAGGAAGAATCAGAAAACAAAGGCAAGTTTATTTACCATTGAATTTGAAGAAGGTTGTTGTTTTCTAGGCATTGGAGGCCAAATTAAAGTGGATTCATTTGGCAAATGTGAGCGAAATGCAAATCCAGGATCGAACTTGGGACCCTCTCCTTCATGAGGGAACTCACAAGGATTCCAAGTTGCTGGAACGTAGGCCGACATTTCTGAACCACCCATTGAAGAGCCATCACTAACACCACCTCCACCACCACCAGGAGGAGGTGGTGGTGGTGGAGGTGGAGATGGAGGTGGAGGTCGTGGTGGTGGTGGTGGTGGCGGTGGAGGTTGGCAGTACACATCAAGATTGGGAATTGAAACAGATGATGATCTAAAAGGAGAATTCGACGAAGATAGATCGATGGGAGAGCGTGGACAAGGGATCGAAGTAGATGGATTGTGATGATGTTGGGGAAAAGGAGCGGCGCCTAAACATGGTGGTGGAGATCCCCGAATTGGGGTTGCTGCAGCGTCCTTCTTCTGCTGCTCTTCTAATCTGATCCTCTCCAGTTGGGCAACACCAAGCCCTCTTTGTGGGATCTTTTTCTGCTTCAGCCTCTTTGAAGATCGACCACCACTCGCTCCTCCTCCTCCTCCACCACCACCACCAGCGCCACCACAGCTGCTATTACTATACCTATGATGAGGTTGTTCTTCTTGTACCATTCTTGTGCGCTGCCATCTAACCCAGAAACAAAAAATTCAAAATGGGGACAACCCAAATGCGAAAATTCAGAAAAAAAAAAATAAAGATAAAAATCTCCAGTAGAATCGGAAGAAGGAAAAAGAAAAGGAGAGAATTTTGGAGAGAAGCCAAGTTGGGAAAACAGAGGAAGAACAAACCCAAGTCAAGAGAAACCGATATTCCACATCAAGAGCTCTCTAAAATCACGGAGTTTCTGGAGACAAAATCGGTTTTTACTTACTTAATAGGTAAAATGAAAAACCAAAGAAGCCCCAACTCAAATCTTTCAGCAAAGATATACGAGAGCGAGAAAGTATCTGAGAGCTCCGGATCTCTTGTCCCTCATTTGCTTGTCCGAGAGACAAATCAACCAGAACAAAAAAAAAATAACCTTTCAAACCACGCAAATCCAAGCACTTGCCGAATCTTTTCCCTTCCCTTTTCTCGCCAAAATCCTCGCTCCACTCTCCTTCTTCTCTGGTAGACCGGCTCTTCACAACTCAAATCCAAAATCCCATTTTTTTTTCCTATCCTTATACACCTCTTTCTTCTACTTTCAAGGTTCTATCATCTCTAGTCTCTTCCCATCCTTGTCCACCTAGTCACTTTCCTACGCCCATGCAAACGGCAACCTCTCTCTCTCTCTCTCTCTCTCTCTCTCATCCAGTTTTTTTCTAGCTAGGTTCTCTCTCTCTATAAGCTTTCCAGATTTCTAGCCAGGTATTGGCATCTTTGCCTTTTGTGTAAAATTGCAAATGGGGCCATTGCTTGCAGTGGTTGCAGCTTTAGGGCCTGGATGTTGGGCCAAACGTGGCCCATCCATACTCATGTGTATGATGCTTTGATCCACCCTCCATACCACCCATTCATAGTAAATATTTGTCATGATTTTACCCCGAGTCATTAACTCAAATTACCATCTTCTCCCCCTTTCTATTGCAATCCAAAATAACCATTTAGTCCCTTACCCTTCTAGTATATCTAATTAGCAAAGTACAATATTTATATTTATATTTTTGTTCTTTTTTTACATAAAAATCATAAATAGCCTATGTAGCAATTTATAATTTTTTTTTGGGTATTTCTTTTGTTATGCAAGATTTATTTTATATATTTTTAATTAAATAATAATTAAAATTTTAATTAGTTTTACAATTTAACTAGAAATATTAGAAAATAGATAGTAAATTGTATGACTGTTAATGTTGATTAATTAATTCCTATTATTTACCTTAGGCTCTTTTTGAATTAATGGAAAATAATGGAAAAGAGAGTATAGACTACCTTTAATCCAAAAGAATTTATATATAAAGAGCAAAAAAAATTCATATAACATTTTTAAGAAATATTTTGAAATTAAAAACTTGTATAAGGATTTTATATTTACAAATATAAAAGAAATATCAATTATATCCTTCATACCGATGAGCCAATGAGTGAGAGCCAACTCACAGCATTGCCACAAAATTCCACCATATGAGACTTACATATAAGCTTTACTTCAAGTAACTAAAAAACTATAACAAACTCAAATCAAGAATTCTACCATCAAGATGGTCCATAATCACAAATCTAATTGAAACAAGATTTTGCTTTAGATTTTTGAGAAAGTAAGTGAGAGATTGAAACAAAAGTTTGCTTTTTTGGGGTATAATTTAAAAAACCTAAAGTATTGAGGATAATATTAAAGTATAACATATCTTAGGGTTACAGATAAATTATATCCTTTTTTATTTTCTTTTGTTTGTAGAACAAAAAACTTTCGTTCTCACATGCGCATCCAGCACTTTTTAGGGCTCGGATTTTTTTTTTTTTTTGGGGGTCTTAACCACGTGGTGTCCCCACACCCACATAGGTATGGGACTAATCCTAGCATTAAAGGTAAAGTCTTGGGCTACGAGTGCTTCTAGTAAGATTCGAACTCCATACTTACCTCCGGAGACGTCCACCCACTAGAGCCTAGCTTGCTACCAACTGAACCACACATCGGTGGTTTTTTAGGGCTCGGATTTTAACAAACACAAAATCTTTCTTAAGTTGTGTGAGAATCCATTAGCCTTTTCAAATGGGTCCACCTTGGCTCCAACAAACTATGTCTAGCTCGTGGCAAAGAAAACAAATTTTGCCCTGAGGGAGGCTCAGCCACCGCTAAATTATACGACGTCAGCCTGAGAAGGATAGTGGAGCCACCACATCACCACCACCAGTTTTTGGTTGGCCCAACATCTCCTTCACTCAACAACGCATATAATATGCCAAAAATTTGGTAGATACACAAAATATAAAGGCATCCCACCTAGTCCTCAACCTCTCTCTGCCTCTTTTCACAAGATCCTCTTCTTTTTTATTGGGTTTTAATTTATGAATCGTTTGGTTGATATTTTATCTGTTTCTTGGATTCCCTTGCTCACATAAGCTAACTTGCTATTTTAAGTAAGGAGACTAGTCACTTGGTCTTACCAAAAAAAAGACTAGTCACTTAGTGGGTTACAAGTGTGAATGCAATTTTCTTTAGTCTGTTTGATCTTGGGCTGATGTGATGAGATATGTTCAAATAATTGAAATGGTAGGACCAAGAATTGAGGTTGTGGGTCCCACAAAGTCTTAGTGTACATACAGGCTCTATCATCAAAGGCTTTTATTTATTTTGTTATTATTTTTTCTCTAGATAGAGATATATGGGTATTTGATCACACGTGGAAGTATATTTGGAGAACCTCACTTATCTATGGGTACTTTCAAGTCGTAATTGATTTTAGATCACTTACCAAGTTTCAGTATAAATAACTTTAGATCACATACCAAGTTTTGGTCTAAAAAATATTTTATCGTGTTCATAGAAGTGTCAACATGTCAATTTGGATTTTAGGTATTGGTGTACCCTAAGTCATACAATCCGTCCCCCTTAGGTGATGTTCTAGCGTTTAGAACGTGAATTTGCGTTCTAAGTACGAGAATGCACCATCCACGGATTTGAAAGTTAATTCGATTGGAATAAATGCATAAAAAATAAGAAATTTGAGATATTTTTAAAAAATAAATTAGGGATTAAATTTTTTTTTTTTTTAAAAAAAGAAGATATTTTTGTTATTTTAGAAGGTTGTTAGGAAAATATAAAAATACATTGGTTTTATTTTGAAAAGGTTAAATTAGATTGATAAATATCTATTTTAAACTATATCTTTGTATATGAAGTACAGTTTGTATGTATACATATACACAAGTTTCTGTAGGCGCTATGAACGACAAGTTATTTTCAAATTTGACACTCACTCCCACAAATTATTTTCAAATTTGACATTCTCAATCCCGCTCTGGTGACTTAGGGTGTACCCAAATCTAACCCTAATTATATCCATTGGTTTTGGGTTTTATAAAGTTTAGGGTAAATATAAAAAGAGTGGTCTCAAATCTGTCTCATTTAAGATCGACGAGTATCTAAATTTGAATTAATTTCTAAACTAAGCAAAAAAGTATCAAAAACTTTGATTTATTAACGGTGAATTGCACTCAGACCCCTCACATATCTAACAAATGCATACAGATCTCTGTGTTTTCTGAAATAGCAGTAACATCCCCTGTTAGAGATTTCTGATAGGCAGTGTTAACATAAATGGTGCAATTACTAAATTGTCCTCATAATAATATATTTATTTAAATCAAAAAAATCTTATTTATTAAAAGACGAGTTTAGCCTCTCTCTCTTTCTCTCTCCATATAAAGAAAACCTCCTCACACCACTACCACCACCACCACCATCCTCACCCCACCACCACCACGACTACCACTATCATTACCACCACTACCACCACTACACCACCACTCCACCATCACCACCACCTAGTGTGTATCTCTTGCACCACCTAGTGTGTATCCCTTGCGCACTTAGGTGGTGGTGTAGTGGTGGGGGTGGTGAAGGTGGTGGTGGTGGTGGGCTAGTGGTGGTGTGGGATCGTGGTGGAAGGCAAATATTTTTACATTCAAAAGGGAAGATATAAAACATGGGAAAGGGTAATTATAAGAAAAAGGGTGCAAAGGTTATTTTGTGCTTCAATTGTTTAATAATCAATTATTTTAGCTGACATCAACATGGATTATAACGATTATTTAACAAAAAGAGTGTCTATGCAACTAAGTTCAAACTTCAGGAGGTGTTACTGGCATTTTAGAAAACATAGGAGATCTATCTGCAGTTATCAGATAAGTGAGGGGTCTAAGTGCAATATACACATTTATTAAATTAGCTATACGTATCAAAAGATGAGAAAAGAATAAAAATTTATAAACCTGACATTTTTCTTATCATTTATATTTATAAATTTTTTTCATAATCATATTGTGATCTGTACACATAATGGGTTCTAATCGACTCTAATTTTCACCTGAGTCATTTTTTTGAATCTAAACTGATTACTATTTTCTTCCATAATTTTGAAACCAAACTCTATGAATTAATAATGGATATATCAGGTTTATCGGATACCCATTGCCATGCCTAAATTAGTATGTGCCTTCTGCTTAATTATATAATAGGGTAAATTACATTAGACGACCCTTAGGTTTGATATAATGACAATAAATACCTCTCAAACCTTGGCTATTACAACCAATATCCTTATTGAACCAAGTTAGAGGGGTCTAATGATCTATAATAGAAATTGATCATTTGACCATATTACCCCTCTATCAATCATTACATTTAAATATACTAAAATGATAAAAAATTAAATTACTAATTTATCCTATAATTATAAGAGATAGGGGTTTTTCATACTTTTTAATGTTATACGAAGCTTCTTTCTTCTTCAATATAAACAACCTATTTTGCTCTTAAGATCACTAAATAAGGTATATAAAAGTATTTTTATCTTTAAAATATGTTGCTATAAGCAAATATTTTATTATTTTATTGACCGTTATGCCAAACCTAAGGGGGTGTGAATATAATTTACCTTTTTAATATTATTAAATTAAATGTGGCCCTTCAATTCATGATATAGTGACAGAAGGGAATGAGATTTTCTCCTTTCTTTTTTTTTTTTCATCTTAGAGAGCTTGGTTAATAAATAATTTAGCATTTTATCACCAAACTTAAAGGCAATCTTACCTTAACCTAGGAAAAGACATGGTCATGACTTATTTTGTCCCTTTACAATAAACGTTCTTTCATATTACAATAATATCATATCATCTCATATCACGTAGGAAAGCTACCTATTACCCCATAAATGAAGGGGATTTGCTAATCTTGAATGAGTCTTGGAGTTTAAGGAAACCTCAATCAATTTTAAGGAAAAAAAAAGTGATTCCTCTCCAAATCAAGTACATCTAGGGTTTTACACAAGATGAAAAAGCATCTTCAAAAACAACAACATTGTATAGTTCTATTATGGTGGAAACAGTCAGCTTCTTAAAAACCTTCTTGTAATGGTAACTTCATTGCCTCTCAGAATTGAGTCTTTGCAACTTGGGGGGATTAGGTTTGGGAATATTGTGGTGAACACCTAAGCCACAGCAATGGAATCCTTTCATTGCTCTGATTGCCAACCCAAGAAACCCCCAATTGTAGAATGAGTCAGCTCCACTCAAATAGATATGGTTCCATTTAAGGGTACCCTTTAAATGGAAATCTTAAAGGACACTTTACCCAAAGTTAGGAGGAGTGTGCGGGAACTGAATAACCATTTTTTTTTAACATACTTCTCCCCCAGTTGTATGGTCAAAAGTCTGGTCCCCTTTGGTAACATTTCCTTGGTTGGTATCCAAGGGCAATCAATGGCCATGGAAACTCTAGCATGTGAACTCAAAATGACAGAAACAATCCCTTCAATGACCATGGCAACATTAGGGTGAGCACCTTTAGTTATTAGGGTTTGGTCCTCCACATTTGGCACATGTGGGCCTAGATTTCAGAGCTAACAAATGACTGTGGCCTAACCATTTAGAGGGATCCCTAGTTCTCCATTGTGGTTCACTACAACTTTAGATGACTCCATTTGTCAATTTGATTTATTGTTTTTGCATGCTTTAACATCACAGTATCATCTATCATGGTTGATTTAGTAGGTCCCACAAGTAGAAACTGATTTGTTTGTTGTGTTTAATGAAAGTGTTTAGGCCCTGTTTGCTGTGGGGTGCATTTGTCTTGCAATTATCAGCTGAAAGAAATGGCTGGTTATAGCTAAGGCCCACAAATGGGTGGATTGGGTTTGGGACTGTACTTTTGTCCAGCTTAGTTACTAGTCGGCAGCGTTTGACCCGGCTTGTGCTTATGGATAAGCACTCATTGGATAAGTTGCTCAATGGGAGCACTTATCCACAGCAACAACAAATTGCTTATTTGAAGAAAATAGCATTTGACAAATACACTTATTTAAGTGCTTATAAAAATTTAGGGGTAAAATAAGTATTATAAAAATATTACTAAAGTTAAGAAAATAATATTTATTTAAGTACTTATAAAAGTTTAGGGGTAAAATAAGTATTTTAAAAATATTACTAAAATTGTGAAATAGTTTAACGCATAAGAGCTTGGAAAAACTTGCTCTCAGCAGCTTCTCTTTATGGATAGCCATCTTTCTGGTGTTTATGGATAAAAACTTACACATTTAATTTTAAAAAGTGTTTATATAAGCTACAAACTGCAACAAGTACCTATAATTACCCAAAAATAAAAAAAACAAGTACCTATAGAGGCAAACGCAACCTTAGGCTAGGGTAATGGATAGCTTCTCACAGCCCACTAAATTGAGGTTTGGTGGCTCAAATGTAATGATTTACTAATCAGGAACCACTTTTGGAAAATTTAAAACATAGTGTTCAATTTAAGAAATATTTAATTTTGAGTGATATTTTATGTGAATAAACCTAAATATCCCTTAAAATTTTGATTTTCAAGGTAGTTCTAAATAAAATCAAATTTTTAAGGGGCATTTGGGTCCACTCACTTGAAATATCACTCAAAATTAAATACTTTATAAAATGAGTATTATGTTTTAAATTATACAAAGGAGGTCTCTGATTATTAAATAACTATATTTGGAGCCACCAAACCTTAAATTTCCCCTTTATTACATACCAATGCGGGTCCGGATCCAACTTATATTCATTCTATAGGATCATTAATTTCCAAATCTATAATTGTAGTTAGTTAATCCGGATCTATCCTATATCCATGTTCTAGGAATCTGGTTTATATATTTATTAAGTATATAAATTATCTTAAAAGTATAAAATTAACTTTATATTTCTTTAAAAATATATTAAATCAGATAAAACTCATTAATATAATATATCCAACAGATGATAATTAATAAGTGGGATCTTTTGCATTGGACCAAAATCATACACGAATATTAGTATTATGCTAATCCAAATCCGATCTAAATTTAATTCAAATCAAAGTAATCAATTCAAATTTGACAATATAAGAGTCATTTCGGTTTAAATCTCAAATAAATCTTGCTCCATTTCTGATTTCTTATAATTATAAAATAGGTTTACCAAAAATTCCGATAATTATTCGAATCCGATCAAATCCGAAACTAATCGGGTTTGGTAAAGGATTCATGATCCGGCGGTCCGATAAAATATGATCCAATTCGATTTGACTTTTAATCAAATCAAATTTGGACATATCCTGATCCAATCCGAATCTGATCCGTTGACAGGCCATTCAATGTGGTGGTAACGGATCAGGCGCGGGTGAGTGCATGCAGCACTCTATTGGCCACCCACATATGTAAAATCAATAAAAAAAAATTAAACATTTTTTTAGTGTACACATGAAATTAGGTGACGTGGATCAATAGAGTGCCGCCCTAAGTCACGTAATCCGTCCTATATGGGGGACGTTTTGGTGCTCAAAACGGATTTGCATTCTAAGCACGAAAACACCCCCAATCTGTAAATTTGACTTTCTACACGTGAATTGGAGTAAAATGTGAAAACTGAGGGCTTTGTTTGTAATTTTTAGGGGTTTTTATGAAAATATAAAAATAGACTTTATATACAACTATACACTAAAATGTTTTATTGTAATATGTTGGAGGTTTTATGTAAATATAAAAATAAATCTTATATTTGAAAATATGGTTAAACTAAATTGATAAGAAAATAAATTTGTGTTATTTCTTTTTGTTGTATACCTGATTGAGCATCAGAATAGAAATTAAAATATTTTTTGTATATGAACTATAATTATATATGTGTGTGTATATATATAGACGCTTTGTAGGCGCTCCAGATTACAAGTTATTTTCAAGTTTGGCACTTTCGCTCCAGCACCCGCTCAGCATTCTGGTGACTTAGGTGCCGCCCACACTCATCCCCACCACAAAGCCACCCGCACCTGATCCACTCTCCAATGTGGACACTTAGCCCATCCAAGTAGTACATTTCAAGTATTTTCACGATGTTTTTCTTTACTTTCCGAAAAAAAAAACTAGTAGAACCCTAATTGGAAATGAGGTATGAGCAGCCAAAAATTAGCATATATATGAAGTGTGATCAGCCAAAAAACACAACATATATAGTACGGATTAAGGTTATCAACCACTCCTAAGACAAGTCCCCACTCATACCATCTCAGCATCTTAGGTATTGTGAATGTGTCTACTAAATGGAACAGTTTTAAACTCAATGTTGATTCCATTACATACAAGATGAAACCATGTATGCCTTTCAAACAATTCCATGCTACTAAAGCACTTTTTTAAGTTATAAGGGTGTTTGGTAACTATGAACGGATAAATTTTTATCCATGAATAATAAGAACTGAGATATTTTGTTATGAAGATCCCGTGTTATGCTCCTGTTATGTAAACAGGAGTATGACACGTGTCCTAAGTGATCAGCCACAGTGGGCTCCCTTGGATTCACCATTTTCTAAGGTTTTTAAATTGGCAGGTGAACAATAGACTCCAAGGACATGTGTCATGCTCCTGTTTAGATAACAAGAGCATATCAGGTTTCTTCATAACAAAAGATCCCTATCCGGATAGTATAAAAAAATAGCTCATAAGTAGAAATTGATTTCAACAAATGGTTTCTAAACATTAAAGATACTTTAAAAAAGACAATTCTAACCTTAAACACATTCCTAAACCTTTTGAAAATGATATTTTTATCCTTAAATTAGTTTTTATTAGCTCTTCTTGTTAAGTTATTTAAGGTACCCATATTACGAAATACAGTATTTTTTTTCAAATCAAGCAACTTATTGATGATGGTGTGGATAAGTGCTCATATTGAGTCACTTATCTAATGAGTGCATACCCCCCTGAACCTGAGCCTGGCCCTTCAATACTTTGTATGAAGACTAACTTTTTTTTTCTTTTTACTTTTTCCATAAACAAACAAACCAGGCCCAGTTAGGCCCAAACCAAGTGCCAAGTAAAACATACATTCAGGAGGCCACCAGCCATATATGCCTCAAGAAGAGATGATCGAGTCTCTTCCATGTCTATTTGATCACTAAAAACTGCTCAAACCAACCAATTGAGTTGAAGGAAGAGATTATTCATTTCTCTTTGAAGCTCAAGGTGAGTACTTTCAATGGTTCTGACGGCCATATCACGGGCATAAAAAGTATGATTTAGAATATCGATCGATGATGATCGATAGCATTAGCGTCTGTAGGATATGAGCTCGGTTCACATTGGTGTCGACTTCATAAATTCTCTTTATCTTAGCAGCAGCCGCAATCAGATTACCAAGTCCTTTAGGACTAAGTCAAGGCATTAATCAAACTAATAGAAAACCATGTTTTTGAATATATATATATATATATATATGAATCTGTTCTACCAAACCCTTGCACCTTCAGATCATCATCATCAGCCAAATAACACTGCAAATTATATAATTTATGTAACAGTATCAAACTCCCTCTATTCATGGCTTTTCATTGATCAGTAATCAATCCTTTAAAACTCACAATTACTCTTCACAGAAGCTTGTATTTATTCTATACACCCCAAGAGTCCAAAGTATATAACTGCATTGAATGATCTGGATAAACAAAGAAAGAAAAATTGAGGTTTATAGCTTATTGAAAATATTTGTATCTACATTAATCACTGCCTCTCTATATCCTCCACCCCATCTCCTTGTCCACAAGATTGGGTTCTCCTTGACGATCTGTCCAGACTAAGCATCCTTCGAAACGAGCTTAGCCGCGATCCCGATCCACCTCCAACCTGTGCAGATTGTGGTGCTGCAACACCACCACTTGATGAAGTGTCCTCCAAACTTGTCGAACTAGTAGAATTCATTGTTTCCATCTGCGGCGCCGTGGGGGGAGCCCCGCCAACCGGCTCAGCGCTATCTTTCTGTGGTCGAGGCTCGGCTGGGGTGCGACAAATAGGGCATGTCGAGTGTGAGCTCAACCACATATCTATACAATCTACATGGAAGGTGTGCTTACAGTTGGGCAGAAGCCTAGCCATCTCTTCGTCCTCTATGTTGCTCAAACAAACTGCACACTCTATGGTGGTGCTCCCATTAGGGTTGTCCATGTCTTTGAAGGCGAATAAAGGTAGCGAAGCGATGACCGTTTCGTCGAGGCCGGTCTTGGGTGGCTCGCGAGATTGCGCTTGTGTTGATAGGACTCCGATGCTTAGACCACGGAAGGCGGCTCGGCGTCTCACACTGCGTCTAAGGACGAACCGAGCATAGATGTGGAGTATAACAACAAGGATGATGACGACGACTAAGGAGATGATGGCAGTGACCATGATCTTGCTGTTTAAGCTGTATCGGTTTTTATTGTGTTGGAGGAAGCTGTAGCGGTCGTCATCGGAATCCATGGTGGCTCAAAGGGAGAAAGAGGAGGAAGATGGTGGCTGGTTTGGTCTGTGAAGACGCCTGAGCTTGTTGATACTTCTTTAGAAATGGGTGTGGGGGAGAACCGTGGCTTTTGTTCTCTCTAATAAACTTTTCTTTTTCTTCATTTTTCTAATTCATGCTTATTTGAATTGCGAATGGCGTGTCTAATTGGGCTTCAAAGAAAGGGAAGGATCTAACTAGCTAGCAATCTAAAAGCTCCATATTTTCAAGATGTTGACTTCAGACTGCCCAAAATTTTCTTTTCTTATTTTTCTTGTCTATTGACTTTTACTCATAATTTTAACGACTTAGAATACCATATTATTATTATTATTATTATTATCCTATAGTAAATTATGAAAATTGCTATCTCCAATAATCATGTGGCAAAATCCATCTATATAGCTTCAAAATTAAAATAATTAAATTAGCTGAGAGCAAACCATCTAACCCATAAAAAATAATTTGATGAAACTCACAAAAAAAAAAATTTCTGATTCAAAGCAAAGATAAAGAAAAACCATAAAATTTGCTAATTTTTATATCTATGGATTTTAATGTGATTATAAATAATCAGATCGAAATATATATCTATCTGTGTGTGTGTGTGTGTTTGTGTGTATGTGGTTTTTGTTAGATTGGGATGCCAAAACGAGATTCATGTTGCTGATCTCAATCGTTTAATGGAATTGGGATTACACATTTTGTTGATGTTTGAGTGTATTAATTAAGTCAAATCCTTGAAAATACCTTACAATAAGATACTTTACTTTTTATAGAAAAATATGGAAAAAAAAGTAATCAAAGGGTAAAGGGTATTATGGTCTTCTTAGGAGTTAATGGCTTTTTTATTAGTATGATTCAAAACCTTGGAGAATGTGATAGACTAAGAAAAATAAAATAAAATATGGCATGACCTTAGAAGCTAGGTGAAGAAAAAGTACCCAAAATATAAAATATGGTATATATATATATATATATATATATAAAAGCCCAATAAATGAAACATTACAAAACCCGCCCCAAAACTGATTTTTGCATTAAATACAAAACCTTTTGAAATCAAACATAAATTTGAATTTAAAATCAAATTCTAATAAATATATATATATAAACCATAGATTTTGTGTAGGAAACCTAACTGTCGTATTTCCACCGTCACCCTAAATCATGAAGTCGTTTCACGTTTTCATGGCTTACCAAACGCGTAACAAACAAACTTCCCAGAAGTTTCTTTAGTTTGACCAATAATGTTGGATAGAGAAGAATGACGAGTTGTTGTAAAATGACTCAAATTGGCTCAGTCAACAATGGAGATTTTCTGCTACTCTTCTGTTAGGGAACAGTTTGTCTAAGTCATCGAAACATTGTTTTCTCATTCATTTCTTCCAATTCCGATTACGCAACTTTCTCTACTTATGCTTTTTAGTAGATTTTCTTCAATATTATTCTTGGATTTTAACTACAAGTCAAAATGAATGATCAAAACTACTTTCATCACATCCTTTCTTTAACTTTGCCATTAATTTACAAAATGGTTCCTATGTAATGTGGCTATTTACGTCCCTCACCTTATATTGTATTTAATTTGAAAATCTCCTTTCAATTGTACGAAGTGAAAACATTTTTAGGCCGCGTTTGATACGGCTTTTATAAGTACTTATTGTAACGTATAACTTATATAAGCACTTTTTAAAATTAAATGTGTTTGGTAGCGTTTATGGGTAAGTGCTTATCCATAAGGAGAAGAAGAAAGCTACCCATAAGGAGAAACTGCTCTCAACAACTTTAGTAATATTTTTAAAATACATATTTTACCCCTAACATTTTATAAGCACTTAAATAAATGTTATTTCTAAACTTTAATAATATTTTTATAATCCCTTTTTTACTCCTAAACTTTCATAAACACTTAAATAAATGTATTTACCAAACACTATTTTCTTCAAATAAGTAGTTTATTGTTGTTGTGGATAAGCGCTCCCATTGAACAACTTATCCATTGAATACTCATCCATAAGCACAAGTCGGGGCAAACGCAGCATTAGCCTTTTTTTTTTTCTTTTGGTTCAACAAATTTCTTACACATTTATTAAATTAAATAAGAATTAGAATTAAATGATAAAGAGGAAAAGTAGTAGCTGCCTCCTTAAGAACAAACTAGGGGTGTCAATTCGTTCGGTTTAAACTGAAAATCGAAAAAGTTGGTTTGGTTTGGGTTTTTTTCATTTTGGTTTGGGTTTTTTTTCATTTTGGTTTGGTTATGGTTTAGAAATCAAATAATCGAATTAGTTCGGTTTGATTTTTGGTTAAGGCTTCGACTAAATCGAACCGAATCGAAAAAACCGAAATATATTCGATATAATATATACATATGTGTGTGTATGTTTTTTGTATAGAAAATAGTATTAGTTTTGTCAAACCTAACTGAAAAACCGAATTTTTGGTTTCTATGCGGGTTTGGTTCGGTTTTCGGTTTTATCTATTATATTTCGGTTTAATTTTTGGTTTTTATTTCGGTTTGGTTCGATTTTCGGTTTAGTGTAATGTAATTCAGTTTAGTTTAAGTTTGACCACTAAACCGAACCAAACCGGCCGAATTACATCCCTTGGACAAACCTATAATGATTTAATATGAAACTTGAGAAAAGGTAATAGATTACATGGCTCATTGTTTTCTTGTGTTCTTTACGTTGCTATTTATATCTTAGAAAACACTTTGCCTCTTTTGCAAGTTTCCTTTGTCCTCTTCTTCATATATTAAACTATTAGAGAAAGTTCCAGGAAAATAATCTTCTAATGAACATTATAGAATAGTCATTTAGTTTCCATCCCAAGTGCATGAATCTAAATATGTAATGCTTAACTACTACTTCCTTTTCTATTCGAAGTAGTGCTTTAGAAAAAAAATAATAATAATAATAAATAAAATAATAGATCATGATTCACAGAAAGAAGAAGAACGATGGGCTCTGGTCTAACAATGTTGAAAGAAAAAAAAAAAAAGAAGTAATTTAGGTTTCTGGCGTTTCGTAAAACCAACGAAAAACTAGGAACTTGGCCTCAATTCCGTGGTATTCTTTCCAAAGACAGAATTCGGGGTGGAATTGGAATTATGATTGAGAATTTCAATTATGTTGTTTTGATGGCATATAAAGAATTGGAATAGGAACCTGGCCTCAATTCCGTGGTATTCATTTATACAGTAAATTGGGTTTTATCATCTGCCCTATATTTGTAATTCTCGATCAAAGATTTGCAATAGTCCAACTCTTTCTTTCTCTCTCTCAATCCCCGACACTAAGGTGTCGTTTGGCTCCCATGTTCAGAATTCATTCCAAGGCTTGGAATGAGTTGAAGCCTTGGAATGAGTTTTGACAAAAAAAAAAAAAAACGGACGTTTGGTTAGCAAGCTTTGAAATGAGTTTTTCGGAATGAGTTTTGAAAAATACACATAACTTCAGAATCAGGTCCAAACCTGATTCCAGATTTTATGATGAGTATTAGATTTTGATGGCAAACTTGTAAATACCAAGAGAACCCCTCCCACTCCCACCCCCACCCCTGCCACCACCACCGCCACGGCTACCGCCATCGCCACGGCCACCACCATCCCACCACGGCCACCACCACCACCACCCCACTACAACCACCACCATCCCACCACTGCCACCACCACAAGAGAACCCCTCACACCACCACCACCCCACCCCACCCCACCCCACCCACACCCACACCCACACCCACACCACTACCACT
>JAUPMG010000005.1:7829661-7847682 GCA_031762675.1 Pachysandra terminalis
GTTGGCTGTGCTTTGTTGTTGTTGCGATTTGTTGTTGCTGCGATGTGAGTAGCAACAGAGGTTTACGGAAGAGAGAGAGTGTTAGTCGGGTAATGCATGTTGTAGGTAGGTTGAAGAAGAGATGGAGAAACCAACGTAGGTTGGCTCGAGTGGAAGGTGCTCGGGTCGCTTCAGCAAGTGGTCTCAGTATCGAGTCCTTGTAGATGTAGCAAACCTTGTTGGGAGAGGTCCCCGCTTCGGCACCCGACCGTACCTCGGAGGAATAGTCTTGGGCCAAGCATGGGGATACCTTGGGAAACTAAAAAAAAAAAAGAAAGAAAAAGAGATGGAGAAAAGTTAAAAATGGAGGGTATTTAAGTCAATAAAAAAATTTGAAAAAAAAATAAATAAATAAAAGAGGTAACTCATTTAACATACCTTTTCTAATAAGGGGATTATTGTTGTTTTTGAAAGGTGATGGTAAATTTTTGCAAGGAATGCATACCTCAAGGGAGCAATGTATAAATTACCCATAAATAAATAAGTTGTTTTGATAAACTCAAGTGAAAAGCGAATTTACAAGAATCACTTCGTCCAAACGTTGATTTTTTTTAAACTACTATTTCCTACTTTTAAAATCACCAGAATCAATTTAAAGTTTAAGTGAAATATGTTATATTATCATATATGCCCCTTTAAAACTTATAAAATACCTATCTTACACATGTTATCTTCACCAATGAAATATCTTATGGTCTTATATGCCCCTTTAAAGCTTTTAAAATACCTATTTTATCCATGTTATCTTCGAACAAAACTCCTACTGAATATCGATTTTCTACTCTACACAAGCTTCTCAAAAATTTAACTTGGAAGCGCCTTTTCAATAGGTGTTTATCAAACATCTTCTATTTTTCTATAACAATTCTTATAAAATGTATCATAAGAATCAATTTTAAAAGAATCGCTTCTCTCTTCAAGAAGTAATGCCAGACACACTCAATAAAGTAGGAAAATAGTATAAAAAGGAAAGAAGGAAAAAAAACAACTCCCTTTGATAGCAATAAAACAGTCTTACCAAAAAAAAAAAAAGATAGCAATAAAACAGTTTATAAAGGAGAATGTTTTTGGAATATTTTCTGAGATATAGAATCCTCAAAAAAGAAAAAAAAAAAAAACAGAGATAATCTTAGAAAGAAATTCATCCTTTAAATTATGATTTATCGGCTATTTAAGCAGTAAAATGAGATTGAAAAATTCCCAAACTCACCTTGTAATTGGTCGTTAAGGTGGTTGGACAACAAAAAATAAAGGGATAAAATTATCAAGTAAGTGGGTCCTATTTCTTTGGCCAATCCATGGCTAACATTCTGCAAACTAAAACACCGTTAGTTGGGTTGTAAAGATTCTTCAAGAGTGAAGCTAATGGTTGGTGGGACACAAAGAAGGTCTACCCTAAGTCACTAGAATGCCTAGTGAGGCTGATCGAAAGTGCGAGAGCATCAAATTTGAAAATAACTTGTAGTTTAGAGCGTCTACAAGCTTGTGTATATATGATGCTAAGCGGGTGTTGAAGCGAAAGTTCGAGAGCATCAAACTTGAAAATAACTACTACAAGCTTGTGTATATATGATGCTAAGCAGGTGCTGAGGCAAAAGTGCGAGAGCATCAAACTTGAAAATAACTTGTAATCCTAAACGCGTACAGAACGTCTATGTATATATATATATGAGAGAGGGAGAGAGAAGGAGAGGAGAGATAGAGAGTATAATTTGATTTAAATCAGTTTGATTTAGAGCTATATAAACTAGAATGTGGGTTTTGGTTCGATTTGATTTAATCGATTCTTTAATCAAAAAATCAATCTAATTCAATTTTATAATTTCAAAATCGAACAAAATCAAATATCAGTCAGGTTTTCGGATTAAACATACCCAAGTTCCACCACTAATTAGGGCTGTCAACGGTTCGGTTTGATTCGATTTAGCGTATAAACCTAAATCAAACCCATTTTTAAGTAATCAAACCGAAACCGAACCAAATCGAAAACAAAACCGATTACTTTTTACTAGAAATAACCGAATTAATCAGAATCCGGCGACTTCTGCAACGAAATAAAAGAAGAGGAAGATAATAGATTTTGAGTTTTGAGAAGGAAAGGGGGGGAATTTCCTTACAAGAAGTAGATGGGGTACGAAAAGATGGGATCTTTGGAGCAACGTGAGAGTTCTTGCGAGAGGAACTGCAGCTGTTGGGGATCTGTTTTCATTAACGCATTAGGTTGTGTTATAAAATGAATTATCCAATAGATTTAATGGTTGGGGTTGAAGATGAGAGCAAAACAGGGTATTTCAACGTGAGAAAAATTGCAGAGAACAAGAAGAAAATGGACGTGGGTTTTGCTGCTGAGATTGGTTTGATGGTGGGAGCTATAGTGGTTTGTGTTGGAGCTGGAGGATTCTGGAGTTACAGAATCTGGAAAAGAAAGAGAGGGGTCGAAGCAAAGTTAATGGATGATGGATTGTCTCATGATTCATACAGGGATTTGAGCTCTGCAAGCTTTGGATCCATTGAGCTCTGCAAGAGATGACGAGAGCATGGCGATTTCAATCAGGGATTTTGATTTGACGTTGAACGATGGCAAATCAATAGGAGTGGGCCCGAACTCAAGCATGTCTGTGACCTTTTGTTGTCACGATTTGCGGAGATAAGTCTGAATAAAATAAAACTTAACGACGGAGACGTTAACCGTTAACGGTTTAGGTGAGATCGGTTAATTCGGTTCGTTTTCGGTTCGGTTCAATTTAATAAAATATTAAATCATAAGTCGAACTGAATTAATTCGGTTTTATATTTTTAAACCGGAATTACAAATAATCAAACCAAATCAATTTTTTTCGGTTTGATTTTCGGTTTTAACCAAACCAATTGACACCCCTACCACTAATGGTTGGTGCCACAAGTTAGGCCCTAAGTCACACAATCCGTTCTATACGAAGACGTTGAACGCAGAAAGTCTCCAATCTATAAATTTGACTTTATATACGCGGATTGAAATAAAATATAAAAATTGAGGATTTTGTTTGTAATTTTTTAGAGGGTTTTATGAAAATATAAAAATAAATCTTAAAACTATGGTTAAACTAAATTGATAAAAAAATAAATTTGTATTATTTCCTTTTGTTGTATATTGATTGATAAGAATAGAAATTAAAATACTTTATATATATATAGTTCGAATCGTGATTCTATTTGATTCGACCCGAATTGGGTTGAGTTGGTTGGGTTTAGGGCTTTTCATTTTAGTTGGATGGGTTTAGGATTTTCATTTCAATTCGGTTTGGTTTTCGAGTTGAATAGTTCGGATCATGATTCGGTTCGTCAATTTTGAATTAACCTTCACCAACTTCAGTTTGATTCAACCAGAACCAAACCAAACCGAGCTGTACCCCTACCAACCATGACATACTTTGTATACTTTTCCAATGTGGGTTGGATATGGGCTTCTCTTTTATGACATTTTGAATAGCCAAATAAAATTAAAATTTAAGCCCAAGCTTATATGGGCCTATTGGCTTCTTTACCAAATTTTGAATAGCCCAAGCCAAAAATCTAGCCAAATAAAATTAAGATTTTAAGCCCATAAATTACATTATAAGATTTTCAATTTGGACAACCCATGTTCAAAATTTCACATTTGTGTCTTATACTAGACGAGGGCATCAGTATGAAAGGTGGGTGCAAGTGTTATGTAGAGACTGATGCTACTAAGGGAAATCGAGACGTACTGAAGATCCAGCCACTACTATTGGGGTCTAAGGGTATAATAGTAATTTTATTTTTATTATGTTTAGTACTGATTATAGGATATTTATCATATTTTCGTGGTAGTTCTTTGTAACACTTTTTTTTTTTTTATGCTATTTTTGAAGAATAGTAGAATCTGGGGTACATCCATGAACGTAGACACTATTTGCCAAACTACGTAAATCTATGCCTTTGAATGCTTGATTTCTTTCTCATCTTGTTTATCTTTCTTTCTTAACAGCAAGTTAATGATGAGGAATAAAAATAATAGATAAGAACTGAAAAAAAGATCTGAATAAATTCATTTAAAATGATTGAGAAGAAGCATAAAATCCAAATGAAGATATTTTCTTTGATACATGGAATGGTAGAGTAAATTCGTATACTACTGGCCCATTGGGATTTGCAAGGGATACCAAATCAAGCTTGTTGGTATCTCTGAAATAGACATCCATTAAACAATATGGACCATTTGAAAAGAAAGAAATGGTTCGTATCTTTGAAATGATCGCCTTTTTGTTTTTGTTTTAGGTTCTTTGCCTCTTTTGAGTTTCGAGTGTCGATGATCGCCTTTTTGTTTTTGTTTTGGGTTCTTTGCCTCTTTTTGAGTTTTGAAGTGTCTACTTTGGCATCCATTACTCAAGATTGAAGGTGTTGATGGGTTATTCGAGGATTGCCTTTTTGTTTATGTTTCGGGTCTTTGCTTTTTTTGAGTTTCGAAGTGTCTCCTTCGCATCCATTACTCAAGATTGGAGGTGTTGATGGGTCATGCGATGATCTCCTTTTTGTTTCGGGTTCTTTGCCTCTTTTGAGTTTCGAGGTGTCTACTTAGCATCCAATACTTTATTGGAGGTGTTGATGGCACTTCGCATCCATTACTCAAAGATTGGAGGTGTTGATGGGTCATGCGATGATCACCTTTTTTTTTTTGTTTCGGGTTCTTTGCCTCTTTTTGAGTTTCCAAGTTTCTCCTTCGCTTCCATTACTCAAGATTGGAGGTGTTGATGGGTCGTGTCTCCTTCGCTTCCATTACTCAAGATTGGAGGTGTTGATGGGTCATGCGATGATCGCCTTTTTGTTTTTGTTTCAGGTTCTTTGCCTCTTTTGAGTTTCGAAGTGTCTCCTTGGCATCCATTACTCAAGATTGGAGGTGTTGATGGGTCATGCGAAAACTATTCAAAGTGCTTACATATCTACATATGTTTTACCTCTTACAGCATCTCATGTATTAAGGAGTTGTAGATGCTTGAGCAAGGTTGAGGAGCTAGTTCAAGGTCTTTATAAAAGAGTGTTTGGGTTTGTGTCTATGTTATATAACTACAAGTTCGTGTGTCGAAATCCGATACAAGGTTTCGGCAAACCATAAAAAATAAGATTCGAAAATACGACTACATATCTAAATTTTTATTTTTTTTAAATAATTTCTTCTTCTTTTTTCTTGGACATGGCATAAGCTTGTACATAGCGTGTCGGTATCCGAATCTGTGTCCATACTTGTGATTTCGCAGACTGAGTGAAGTATCCATGTAACATAGGTTTGTGCTAATTGGAGAATCAAGGTTGATGGTGCTTGGGGCATCTGGGTAACCTTCTAAATCTCTCCATGGTTTTGGGGTTATCAACTTCTGTGTTCATTCAATCCCAACAAGCTCAACTGGGTTCATTCAACATGATCTGTGGGGACTAAAAATAAAAGTAAATGACATGACAAGAAAGAGTCGGTCTTCTACCCAAGTTGAAGTTGGAAAGCTTGCCTTCTTCTTTTCTTCCTTAGAGAACAACTGTGTTTGTGATCTAATCATCTAAAAAAAAAAAAAAACTACTGCTACTGTTCCTGGAAAAGGACTTCTCTGCTCCCCAAGATCCCTACTTTTCGATAAGGCAGTTTAGACACGATAGAGATGTGAATGCAAGTTATTCTATCATTTCTTTGTTGGGTTTAAGGAAGTTGATGCATGAAACCCATTCCCATTATAAAAACAATCACTATCTTACCTTCTCAGAAGAAAAACACCACCATATCTTTCCATTTTCCTTATCTAATTCCAAGCAGGGGAATTTGAAGGCTCAAGTAGAAATAAATCAAAACAGAGATGGGTTTCTGCTTCTCTTCATCTGGGATTGAGAGATTTCTCTCCAAACCAAGCATTGATTGGCAACTCTGTAATTTTTTTATTTTTTTAATTCTTCGGTCTAAGAAGAAGAGAAATTTACCACAATCAAGCAAATTTTTTTTCCTTAATTCTGAATAATAATTAAGAAAGAGAAGGCAATGGGTTCTTAACATCCAAGTCTTAAACAGTAGAAATAGGAAGCAATCCAGAAAAAAAGGTTAAACAAACATGAGCTCAGTGAACCCATCCAAACAGGAAAGCAATAATAAAAAAAAAACATGATAGACAACCGGGGATAGAAAAACCTGAATTCACACAGACTTCTTCTTCCCACGGTGGATCCATTAGATCAAGCAATTGAAATCTCTTCTCCACCTCCTCCTCCTCAGACTCTCCATGGTAGAAGAAACAGAGATAATCCTGAAACACAGAGATGGATCAATAGAGAAAAGGAGAGAAATTTGACGAAATTGAGAAATGGGTATTAAGGGGGTAGTGTTACCTGGTGGAGAGATAAGAGAGACTTCAGATTGTGCTTAATCAATGGTGAGAAGCAGAAGACGGATCGTCAGAGACGTCGTCGTGCTCCTCTTCACCTTGAATTCGAGCTGGAATGCGAAACCCGGAGAATCCGCCGGAGGCGAATCCAATGCCAGAGATTGACGATGGATGAAATGTAGGTGTATCCATGGTGGCAATCAATGGGTTCGTCCAAGCTTGAACTGAAGGTGAATTACTGGACTGAAGGGGTCCCCTCTGTGAAAAAAACTGGCTTTCGCCGAGCATCGATTGCAACGGCGGCGGCGGCAATGGCGTGTTAAACATAAATCCTCCTCCTCCTCCTGTTCCATTGCTTGTATACCCACCACTAGTATTCCAACCAACCATTCTCTGAAACCGGCCAATATCCGGCGGCGCCGGCGGCGGATGCTGCTGCCCAGACCAGCTGGTCGATGTGGCATCAAACCCAGAGAAAAGGGTTTGTTCTGTTAAAGGAGTAGAAGTTGAAGAATGGTGGTGGTGGAGAAGAATTGGGTCTTGGAAGGAGTGAAGCGAAAGCCTAAGATCTTGAGATTGGCTACTGGTTCTTGAAAGCAAATCAGGTGGGTAGTTCTGAAAATGGATTGAAGATGAAGACGAATCAGTTGTAGCCATTGGGAAGAAAGATTTGATAGTGTCTGCAATCGCATCAGAATCCAAAGAAGGTGGAAGGAAACTGGAGCTATTACTCTGGTTGAAAGGATAACCAGATTGCTCCGTTTCGATCACCATTGGCCTCTTACTCGAACCGGCGACGGTATCTGCTTCGTTCCGGTGATGTTGCTCCGGTTGAGTAGCTGTATTGGTAACAGTAGCAGTTGGGTGCCAAGCAGGTAGCTCGGCGAGCTTGTCAATGGCGGATTTAGCCTTTTTTATGAGCCAATCGACGGCTTTGCTGGGTCGGTCATAACCGAGCCGGTCTTGAACGTCGTAGAACTGAATAGCCGTGTGAGCAGATAACCGGACTCTCCGGTCTCTCGTACCTTTTGCAGTACAAACCTTGCTGTGCCGATCTTTTCTTCCGGTTGATCGGACAATGTGACCTCCTTGGACTTGTACGATCTCTCCTCCGGCAGATTTTAGTCCTAATCTCGACGATGGTCGGTGGTGATGATGATGATGATTCTCTCCCATCTTCTCTCTAAATCTTGCATATTCGATGCTTTGATCTGAAGAACCTAAACTACCAGAAGAAGGGAAGCAAGAACGTTTCTTATAAGGTTGGGTTTCTTCTGATTGATCTTGGTCTTGGTCTTCTTGGTCGTTTTCTTCTTCTTCTTCTTCTCTTAATCTTGGGTTTAGAGGATCCAGACTCAGACCCTTCTTCCTTTCCTGTTCCAGTTTTAGATTCCCTACACTTTTTCTTACTGGGCTTCTTCCTCAACCCAGCTTTGTTTCCTCCACTCTTTCTGCTGTTCTTGCTTGTTTCTTTGGTTCTTCTGTGACTGCAGCAACCACTCTGAAACCTGAAAGTCCCTGCCATTCATCTCTTCAAATCCCATCAGCCAACAACACTACAAAAACCTAATCTAACCCATCTATTTTCTCAATCTAGCTAACACAATTGATCAGATAAGCACAAAGGGACACACCAATAGCTATAAAACTTGCAGAAATGAAATCATCTTCACAGTCATATTTTGAGAAGATTGAAAGGGAAGAGAGAAGAGAAAAGGATGGAGAAATACGGGTAAATAAAGAGAGAATTTCATTTTCAGCCTTTAAGAAGAAGAATCATTGATGCAATTGAGCAGGTTGGCAGAGTTTGGTCAGACATAAGAGATTTAAAGATCTTCATGATCTCATCACAGCTTCTGCTTCTGCTGCTGTTTCTGTTTCCGCTTCTGTCCTTCAACACAAACACCAACCCCAACTCGCTCCATCTCCTCTTCTAACTTCATAGCTAACATTTGTTCATGACTCAAATCTCTCTCTCTCTCTCTCGTCTCTATGCTTAGATAGACACACACAGAGAGAGATATAGCGAGAGAGAGAGAGAGAGAGTGATCACTCAAACGATACCACTATCGCCCTTTCTCACTTTCTGAAAGTGACTTGCAGCTTTTTTTGGTTTTATTTTCTGCTTTTTTTTTTATTGCTTCAACGAAAAGAAACAGGAAGAAATTTCATATTCATTCCTTAGTTACCCTCCCTTTCTACTTTTTCTTGATCGGTTTTTTGAATAACTGTTCATGGAATCTTAAGAAGCTCATCTTTTGTTTATTAATTTGCGTTAATGGAAGAGATTTGATGAGTCATTAGAGGGAGAGATTCTCGTTTACCAAAACAGATGGGCTGTCGACACCTGTAATCAAGTCATCTGATGACATTCTCGTAAACTTCTTTCACCCGGAAGGGTATTTTCATAATCTTATAAACAAGGGTTGAGCTGCTTAATGCACCGGTCGATTAGTATTGTTCGGGAAAGCGACGCAACGACCCTCCATTCATCGTGACTACGACCCTAAATCATCCCTCTCGCCTTTTGCCTTCCTCTTCTGTGAAATCCGTCAAAACAGAAACATTTCTACTACACAGGCAAACAAAACATATATTATTATATTACTAAAGAAACATTCTTTCACTTACAAGTTGATTTATGATTATTGATTAGTGTTTCTAGGCTTCTTTTTTACAAGTCTTTTCCTTATCTTTATATTATTATTATTATTATAGGTTTTTACTGTTTTAGGTTATGAATGTGCGTGTGGTCGCTTTCCATTATTCGCCACCGATCCATCTTTTTCCATCTCTCTCTCTCTCTCTCTCTAGAAAGGACAATAGCAGCTGCAGGAGCTGGCCCAGCTCTATTATTTAGGGTACTGCGCCACTCTCTTGTTGCACCAGCTCCTCTTTACAGTTGGTTTGGTTTATTGTGTAATGGGTATACCCCCGTGACACGTGGAAGCAAATTTGCCACGTGGAAGAAAATTTTGCCAGGTGGAAATAGACTAACTCGGTATGAGTTAAAAATGAAATGGGTCCTAAAATCTTATGATTAAACATGGGTTTGAAGCATGTGGATTGTGGGGGAAGAATCTAGCCCACATGATATGTATGATTAGGTGCACGTGACAAGGGTGTAACTCACAAATTCCAAAGACAAGTGTCTTTCTCCCAATCTGAGCGAACAGGAAAACTATGTACCCATGGAACACAAGATTCCGTTCCGTCTAAAAGAGTCATCAAGCAATTTGCTAAATATCAAACTACTCATAAAACATGGCTCGATGAATATATTAACCTGATTTGGATCATCCATGCATGTATCTACGAGAGTCTTAATGCTTTGAGTCATCTCTCTACGAAACATTTAAACCCCCAAATAAATATGTCTTTGTTAGCAATTTATTTTGTTTTGAGCTTTACTCATTTAAAAAACAAAAGAATTGCTGACAGTGGCACCGTTCATCCATTTATTTTTGACACCTCATCACCATTTATTGCCATTTATTGCCATCCGGCTCCGTCTCCGTGTAAAGCCATCAAACTTGGCTGTTACAAGTAGTTCAGAAAATTAATGGATCCCTGGAACTCAACAACTTTGCAAATGTCTTGCATCAAAATATATAGCACATAAATAAAAAAAAACATCAAAGTGGAGGGGTGCAACTCGGTTCGGTTTGATCCAAGTTGACCTCAATCCAAAATCAAACTGAGGTGTATACATACAACCCAGAATTAAACCAAACTGAATTAAGAACCAAAAATCCTAACCCGAAAATCGAAAGAAACAAAATTATTTGAAAAACCCTAAACCCCAACTGAACCAAATCGAAATTACTTTTTCGGTTCGATCTGGTTCGGGTTCAGTTTAGTACAAATTAATAATTTAATTAAAATACTGTCAAGCCATCCCAAGGTCAAGCCAGCCCAAGAGAACTAGGTCGGTCAAGCCAGTCCAAGGTTAAACTTTATAAGTCCAAGGATTTATAATGCATCGGTTGGAGGATTATTTGATCCCCAACCGATGTGGGGCTTTTATTTTATACAAAAAAATGGTGCGTGCGTAGCAGCCCAAGCGCGGGGCGCTGTTGCGCGGCAGCCTCATGGCGGGCGCTGCCCAGCATCTCTTCCCCTTTTTTTTTTGTTGCCCTCCTCTTGTTTGTTAAAAGTTCCAAACGAATGTGTATATATATGTCGGGTTTCAATTCGGTTAAACCGTAGTATAAATTCAAAACCTAACCGATTTGATTCAGCTTTATAATTTCCGAACCAAAACCAAACCAAATTTATAGAAACTCAACTCAAATCGAACCGAAGTCTATTTGGATCGATTCGATTTCGATTTTAAGCGACCCAAATTGCACCCCTAGTTTCCTTGTGAAGGGTACTCCAAATCCCCATTCTATAGGATTTATGTAGGACAACCCTTTATCTTTTCTTTCCTCCTTTATCATTTGCTTTATTATTATTTTTTTGGTCTTAACCTCCCACACCCCACATAGGTGTGGGACTAATTCACGGGGCGGGAGCATTAAAGGTAAACCCCCGGCCACCAAACTCTAGACTTACCGTCGGAGACGTCCAGTAGATCTCAGCTTGCTATCAACTGAGTCACGCATCGGTGGTTATTTGCTTTATTATTATTATCTTTGGATTTCAACTATTATGTTATTGCCAAGATCCTTCTATTTGTTCAATTATTATCTTTGCACTTTAAGTACTCTTATTTTATTGTCAAGTCCTTTCTATTTGCTTAATTATTATCTTAGGCCTTTAACTCTTATGATCTATTGTCAAGGCCCTTAAGGGGATTGTTACTGACCTTAATTATATTCTACCAGCCTAATTCTTTACCAAAAGATCTCTATACTGATCTTCATCAATCTTTTAAATGATTTTTTTTTGGGTATGAATCTATTACATGAAAACTATCATCTTTTGTGTATCAGCCTAATGGATTCATCTAATGGGGTTTTATAAATACTGAAATTATAGAACAACTTAAGTTGATGGTTTCATCTTCTCAGTTGGATCTTTTATCCAATAACAATCTTCTAACCAAAAGTGAAAATTAGATCCAATCCTTTTTTTCAATAATATAATTTGAGATATATATGAAGCTAGACAATGAGCTTTTTCCATTCATACCATAACATAATTAATCAAATTTCGCAAGCATGCAGTCTTAAAGCATAGATTGATTTATGTTATAGTCCTCAAGACTAATCTTCAAGATGCTAACATAACTGTAACTAAATAACTATTATCCAGAGATGATCAATGAAAGATATAGCTGTTATTCCAGAGATGAACAATGAAAGATACACACACAAATGGGATAATGTACACCATGAGAGTATCTTTGCTGCTATATATCCTAGAAGATATCCTAGAAGAAGGACGATGATAGAACCTGAAGAACATCACTTGTTATGTGAAAAACGGGAAGCTCATCAAAGAGGTAGCTCGTGATCCAATACGATTGATTGCCGCAATCAGAAAGAACAGTAAAGAAGCAGAGATTGATGTTTTATGGATTTCTCTTTCCTCTTTGAAAAGGTATCTTTAAAAGAAAAATTCAATGAGGTTGTAAATTGCATCAAGTTGCTCGTACATGATGCCACCCATTGCGACAACTACTTGGCCATTTTCTTCAGTCCTTCCCATTAATTACTTCCAGACAACTCTCTCTCTCTCTCTCTCTCTCTCACACACACAAACTTGTTATTATGTGGAGTTGAAAAGGGGAAAAAAAAACAATTAGGATTGAAAAATGCAAGCTAATTTCATGTATGTATGCGATTTAGAGAAAAATTAAAATTGCTCTATAACATTAAAATAGAGAAGGTTTTGCATTGAAACGTCTACAAAATGGACTACTATATAGCAGCTAGATCATCATCTAAATTGAGACTGAGAAATCATAAACTGCCCCTTATTACACAATTCAGGTAGTGTTTCAGCCATTAGTTTGCATTTTCAATGTACGATTAGTACTGAATCATTGGTGTTTCTTTAAAATTAACTCTTTGTAGTTCTTGAATTTGCAGTAGCTTCCATGCATGCAGCAGCTAAACTCTACTGATCAGATGAATTGTACAAATTAATTAGCTTCTTTCAATCACTAGTTTGTATAAATGTAACCTCAAAGCTATCTATTAGTTGTCTTACCACAAATGACTTCTTTCTGTGCTTTTTCCTTGTGTGTTTTTTGCATTTGGCACCGCACATGGTTATCAAATAGGGACTAAAAGTATGTCCAGACATTGCTTGTATTGCAAAACTGAGAAGATCACGCGTTCGGATGATGTTGACGCATTTGAGCTGCATGCATCACTAGTAGTATCATGTAGAGATCAATGCTTTTAATTGAATGACTAAGATCGTCTGAACGGCGACTCTAAAACAATTGATTTACGGTATAGACAATTTAATGAAATCAATATTATCTGATAGTTTTGGAGGTAATTTTTCCATATATCTCGTCGAACTAATTTTGATTGGAACGTCGGAACGATCCAAACATTGTAAAAATACACAGTTTGATACATTGATAGTGAATTCTTGTGGAAAGTAAATAAGCTAGTCTGTAAAGGATAAGAAGACAAGGAAAGAAGAAGATAAACAGTAGGTTCAATTGGATTGAGAAGTGAAGGGTACATGACCTACCCCACATAACACTTTACCATACAAAACAGTTGGAAGGAAAAGGATAAAGACATAAACGTGTTGTTGTTGTTGTTGTTGATGCTGTTATTGTATGAGAACTTTGGATTGTAAGGGACTCTAAAACCATAAATGCACTCCTAAATCTCACTTCTTTTTTTTTTTTGAATACCGCAGTGACTTGTTCAAAAATGGGCACGCGAGTGCCTTATCAAAGCTTGGTCGCTATCATGCTCTTGAGGCCGGTGACACACCCTCGCGTGCTCATTCTTTCAAGATAAGCCTCTCTCATTTCATATGAGAGAGAAACCTGACATCCAATGGCAACATGTAGATGAGAAAGAAGGGAATCAGTGAAGTAACAAGTCAAGGAGATTAATGGCTGTGCTCATCCAACCAAGTTGGTGGTGGGGATCCTTTTTTTTTTTTTTTTTAATTTCAAATACTTCTGTTTCAATTCTTTCTTTACAAGGACAAACCCTTTTTTAGTTTCTACTAAGTTTTGGCTTTTGTTGGAGGATAATGACCCAATGAGGTCATTGCTTAGCAAATCCTCTAGGCTCTAGTTAGCTTCCTTCGTTTATATTTCCTTTAGATAGAAGTCATATAGCAATTTATGGGAAGTTATTTTCTCAATTACTACTATATATTCTCTCCCTTTAACTACCCATCTATCCTTCTTCAGTGTTATGCTGTGTCCTGTACATGCAATGATAGTTCTAACTTTAGTTTGAAATCTAAGAAATTCCATTTGACCAGAAAGTAGAGACTACCTTAAACTTTTGACTCACGCAACTTGCCCCACGGGCTTCAAAGATAAAGATGGGTTCTGGGTTAATGGAATACACTTAAACAAACAAGCGATAGACTTTTAAAGTAGAATCAGATTCCAGAAGAAAAGTGTTTGATCTGGTTTTAGCAATTTTAGCACTTTAAAGTTTTTATCATATTACGGGAACTATTTTAAGCATAATAAAATAAACGATACATGCAATTTTTATGAAGTTTAGTTTAACCTTATTCTTCGAGGCCACGTACAGACATTGAACAATCTACTAAAATCAAAAAATTACAAACACCAATTGGACTTGCACAAAATAAAGACTCCCTCCTGATTTCTGTCGCCGGTATGTTAAATCATCTTCTTGAATTAGTTCAACGAGCATCACTCGTCTTTAATGTCTGCATCCTTGAACTCCCTTCAATTCGCAGACAGTCTTCTCCCGAAGAACTGAAACTTTGAACAACTCAAGAATATTGAACTTTAACTCTGAAAAGTTACAGAACACGTATCTGCCCAGAGCTTTAAATAGAGCATACAGAAGATTTGCTCCAAATCTCAGATGAGTATTAATCTTGGGATGTTGTAACAATTATTACAACAACTACTGCACCGAGAGATCTGATTTTGGCATGTGATATCCAATTCTGATCAGTGAGATTTGATTCTGAAGTCAATGACATAATCAACTTCTAAAACAAACTAAATCAAATCACAGTTAAATATTCTCAGTCAATCGAAATCTTGTGTTTTTAGAAATCCAAACCAAATCTAATAAAGTTGAGAAGGATTCCAACTTTAATTAGAAGTCTCAACTTTAATTAGAAGTATCAACTTTTAATTAGAAGTCTTGACTAAACTAGAAAGTCTCTCAATATTATACGATTTGACCAGCTGTGAGATGTCTCCAGAATCTTCTAGAATCAACATGAATTTTGAATTTCCATTACACTTGAATTTCATTACCACGAATGCCAAAATAACTAACAATTAAAAAATAAGATTGTAGTTTATATAGCTTGTGAATTAAAAGTTTCTTTAGTATGTAGATGTTAAAAGATACTCTTTTGAGATAACTGTTTTATTTCGCTTTCTATTGTTCAAAAAGTATTAGATGCTAGTGTTACCCTAAGTGAACCATAATTGGTGTAAATAAAGGCATATCACACTTGATCAATTTATTCAAATTAAATTAACCAATGTAAGGACGTCATATGATTTCTCTCCTTTACTTCTTTAATAAAATAATACCATAGTATGTATACATGCATGTACATACACACACACATATACTTTCTATTGTTCAAAAAGTATTAGTTGCTAGTGTTTACTTTTTCCATGGTATGTATAATAGTTTTCCTAATTCATAGATGTGAATCTACTCTTTTTCTTTTTCTCTGTTAAATTCTTAATTATATGAGACCATTGTATATAGTAATTAAATTGCATATGTTTGGCATCAAAGCAAAGTATTTTAATTCTTTTTTCTAAGAAGAGATTGTTTAATTATTATTTTTTTGGTCATTGCCTTCTTTGCAATGCCCTTATATTATAATAACTGATGACTATACATTGTTGTTATATAATTTAATTTTTTATTATCAGAAGTTGTTTTCTTTTCAATCAAATCATATCTTTTTTTTAAATAAAAATTTCCTATTGAACCAAAAGGAGTGAGAACAAAAGATAGAAAGAGAAAAAAAAAACAAAAAAACAAAAGAAGAAAAAAAATCATCATAAAAAGTATAGGAAAGTCCAAAAAAACTATCTATGTTTTCTCTCCATCTTGTTATGTGCAAATCCAAAAATAAATCTTCCTCTTGTGTACTATTAATATGTCCCTTATCCAAGAATTATAGTTAATAAAAAAAAAAAAAAAACATTCTGGCTCTTCCACCCTCTCTTATAGATTATTTATAAAGAATAGAAATAAAATCATTAAAATTTAAATTCCCCACCAAACTAAGACTCCTTGTTCTTACCCTTTGTCCATTTAAACAGTACATTGCCATACCAATGTATCTCATAGTTACAGACCTAGTCATTTGGCCCATAAGGGAAGGCTCTAGAAGGATTGATTAGGTAGGAGAAAAAGTAAAATACTAAGAGTAAAGTAGGAAGAAAGTTGACTAATATAGATAGGAACCAAAGAAGCAGGATCTCTTGAAAGAGGATTCTTTCCTATCTGAATGGGGAATTCAAAATTTAAATGTGAACAAAAGAGGGATCGAAAAATCTATAAAAAAAAGAGGGAGCGAGAATAGACCTAGTCGGTTGGAGGTAATTAATAATGCGGTTGCCTAAGCTAATTAGAGCATTGGGTTAATCTCTGACCATATGTCTTGAGTTCAAGGTTAAGGTGTAATTAGAAGGTTTTATGAGAAACTACTTGAAATTACAAAACTTCAATTTCACATTGTAAAGCATAGAGTAGTGTGGGATCGTGGTGGTCGTGGGTTTAGAAAGTGGGAGAGAGGGAAGGGAAAGTTACTTTAACTTCTCCCTCACCTTCCCATTCGATCAAATCACTATTAAGGAGACTTGGGTGAGAAAGGGGGAAACGAAGGAGAAAGAGAGTTGAAGGGTTAGAGCAGAAAACCCTAGCCGTCCAATCCTAGCCTTGGAGAAGAAGAAGAAAAAGAAGAAGAAGGAAGAACGCGTAAGAATCACATACGTAATCGACACAAATCGGAAAGGCTGAAAATGAGTCAAGTCGAGCTGAGCTTTATCCAGCTCAGCTCGGGCTCATAAACCTTGGGCAAGGCTCAAGCTCGACTCAAGCACATTAAAAGATTTTGGGATCAGACTCAACTCAGGCTGGTTAAAATACTATAGGCTCAAGTTCAGCTCGTAAAAGGCTCGGCTTGCAAAAAACATTTGCTTAATCCAAATACATTAATATTATAGTTGATGATTATTATTATATTTAGCGTAATATTTTTTTCATAATATATTAATATATAATAAAAAATATAGGAATATAGATGTATAATTTCATAAACAAATTGAGTCGTCCTTTAATCAAGTCAAGCCTACCCAAGCTCAACTCAAGCTCATTAAGTTAATGAGCTTTTTTATTGGCTCATGTCCAACCTGTGAGCCTAACTATAGAACACAAGTTTGGCTCATCGTTGACAGGTATAAAAATAATTTTAAGAAAATATGTTTAAAAATATAATTTAAAAAAGTTAAAATGACTATAGATATAAATGAATGGGCAAAATTTGTAATTTTAAAAAATATATATATAAAAAAAAGTAATTATTAAAAATTTTGAAAAACCGTGAGAATTTTGGGGTGATCAACATGTAATTATTAAATATTATTTTAAATTTTTAGGAGCAAGAAAAAAATTTAGGGGGCAATCTGTAATATATTATAAATATAATGAATCTAATTCAAATTTATGAAAATTGAGGGGGGCAGTTGCCCCTCTCGCCCCTATGTGGCTTCATCCATGAGTGTATCATTGTTTTGATTGAGGATTAGATTAGAGAGATTTGTCTCGGGAGAAAAAGAGTGGAGATAGGCTATGAATGCTTTAGTGTATTACATGCAACAAGACATCATCTAGAACTACTAAGAAGCTACTATCATTCTGAAAAACACAAACGTTGTTTGTGTAAGTCTTTTCTTTTTCTTTCTTTCTTCTTCTTCTTTACACTTCCTTTAATACTTTTTCTCTTTTGACGATAAGAACAATATAAAAAACAATTGTATTCGGAGTCACCACTAATCTAAATAAGAGCATTTATATGGCAGCCTTAGATCGATTATTTATTAAAACATGAAATTTTATTTGAAATAAAAACTTAAAATTTGCACTTATGAAGTTAAGAATTAATTTTATTTTTAGTTTTTTATTATTATTTTTATTTGTACTTACGGAATTAATAATTTTTATTATTAATTTTTTAACAATATTATATATTAAATCTACTATGTTATGAAGAACGTATGGAAAATGCACATTCATTTATAATTATTTAAATATATACCTTTTTAAGAGTGAGGCATGCAACATTGTTATGGCTCCTGGGCATGAGAAGACACATAAGGGAACATTGTTATGGCTCCTGGGCATGAGAAGACACATAAGGGTCAGACAGTCTTTACCGACTCTCTAATGGATATTGCTACGGTAGAGACTGAAGATAGACTAGCAAGCAAGGTGTCTGAAACTGTTAC
>JAUPMG010000005.1:7847782-7863652 GCA_031762675.1 Pachysandra terminalis
GAGAGGATTCAAGGGCTTCTAGAAGAGTACAGACTTCATGCACTTGAGGAAGAAATTGCTGCAAAGAATCGTGCTATGGAGTTGTCAAAATCTGCTACTAGTCTTACTAACACGGATAGTGAAGAGTGTGCTGAAACTGCAGCCTCCACTGAAGAACATCAAATGTCCTTGTCAATTGACAATTCTCATGACAAGACACCCGTTGAGCAGTCGAATGCCACCATAGAGCAAGCTACTCGAGCAAGCCGAAGTCATATGGATGTTGATGTAGAGAGGGATCCCGTAACGAGCATGGATGCAGCAGGGGTTTCTTCTGACAGTGCTGCTTCTGCAGAAGGGAAGGAAACACTTCCAGATGGTAATAGCTATGAATGCCCTATTCCAAGTCATACTCAGCTCTCCAGTTCAGATGAGGAAAACCCAAGTAATGTTGTAATGGATGCAGGGGTATCTCACAGTGCTGCTTCTGCACAAGGGAAGGAAACACTTCTACATGGTAATAGCAATGAAGGCCCTATTCCGAGTCATACTCAGCTCTCTGGTTCAGATGAGGAGAACCCAAGTAATGCTGTTGCAGTCCAAGGTCCCAATACTCCTGTTCAAGATGCGCTTGACAATGCCAGTGATCCTCCCAATCCAATCGTTGCAGAGGAGATGAAGATGGTTGATTCTGTTGATCACACAACAGGTAATTCCTCAGCCAGTGTCAATGTTGCTGGGGAGCCCCATATTAGTTGTTCAGAGTCCCACACACCAGTTGAGAATCAACAGAATTTAGTAGGATCCCTAAATCCTGATGATGTACTGTTGACAAAGCCAGAATACAATCCTCAACCAACAAGCGATGATAGTTATGGAGATGGGCATACCATGCAGGTCTCCACAAGTAATGAGGTTGTGTCCGATTTGGCTGGGGATGAAGTGATCGAAACCATGGGTTCAGCTAAAAGCACTAGTGTTCTAAATGGCACAGAGAATCCGTCTGCTTTACATGGGGACGTCACAGAAAAACCGTCAGAAACCGGGGTCAGTATGGCTGATTCTGAACAGGCAACACAAATAGACACCTAAAAGAGAGAGAGTTGGAAGGGTTGGAGTTGAGCTTGTGCCAATTTGTTGGCTGATTATCACAAACTCAGAGACCTGAGATCATTAGTACCATGTTCACTTTGGATCATAAGACAGTCTTGAGAGAGGAAAGATATATAGATATGCTGTCATGTTGTAGTGTTTCAGTTTTGGATTGTGGTCCTTTTGATGGTGTATTGCTTGGAAATTAAAGAACTTCCCCCTTGTCTTCCCAATGGTCTTAGATCAGGTTTTTATGTCTCTTTGTTCAGGAAAATGTTGAGCACAGACCGCCTGAAAGGCTCTTCTGCAACTGAAAAACCTGACTATGATCCACATCCAACTGGTCTGCTTTGCTTGGGAGAAAAAAATGAATAAATAGAGATAGAGAGAGATGACTGCTTTACCTTCTGAACCACTCCAGTATTTAGCTTTTATGTCTTGATCCACTCCCAAGGAAGGAGAAAAAAAAATTGTTAGAGATCGAGTAGTTACATATGAAGTTTTTTCCTTTTTCTCTGTTTTGTTTTCTTTTGTTATTCATGTTGATGTTGCCTATGTTATAGGATCTCTTTGGCTGCGTTTGGCCGGCTTCTTTTAAGTACTTATTGCAGCTTATAGCTTATATAAACACTTTTTAAAATTTAGCACTTATGGGTAAGTGCTTACCCATAAGCACTAGAGAAAGCCTACCCGTAAGTGTTAAGCTATTTCACAGCTTTAGTAATATTTTTAAAATACTTATTTTACCCCTAAACTTTCATAAGCACTTAAATAAATGTTATTGATAAACTTTAATAATATTTTTATAATACCTATTTTACCCTTAAGCTTTCATAAGCACTTAAATAAATATATTTACCAAACGCTATTTTCTTCAGATAAGCAATTTATTGTTGTTGTGGATAAGTGCTTCCATTGAGCAACTTAACCTTTGAGTGCTTATCTATAAGCACAAGCCGAGCCAAACACAACCTTTATTTTGATTATTTCGGTTCGATTTGATTTAATTGAAGTCTTAACCGTAAACGAAATCGAATTAGTTCGATTTTTTGTTTTCTAAACCATAAATAAACCAAAATGGAAAAAAAAAATAAAAATAAAAAAAGCAAATATACCACCTAAAGATTAGAGTTTGCTGCCTCAATCGAGACTTCTTATATCTTTTGAGTTTCGAGTTGCCGCCAAGCTTGGTCGACCTTCTAAAAGTAGAAGGCGTAGGTACATAAATATCAGAAAGTAAAAGGGTTTTTATAAAATTCTTGAGGTCATTCTGGAAAATAAAATTAGGCCGATTGGGGGGTAAAATGAAGAGGGAGAACAACTTCTATGTCCATTGACGAACGAACGACTCGAACAAGAACAAGTATCTTATATTTCCCGCTTCTCCGACTATAAATAGACCACTGATGCGAATACAAAATTCACTTCAGACCATTTCTCGATTCGTCGGAGCTGCAAAAGGCATCGCCATTGGAACAGCCCATCTCATCAGCAAGTTTGATTGATTCGCTCCTGCAATTTCTTTTCTTTTTTGTTTTGTTTTTTCTTCCGTTTTGATTCTACGAACAGTCCAAATTCATTTGAGAAGCCAATGATAGAGATCAATTGAAGACGTACAGTTGTTTATATCGACGAATCGTTCGTATTCAAGCTCTTTTTCGTGTTAGCTTGCTCGATTTTCAGTGATATCTCTTTAATCTTCTAATTGATCTTTGAATTATTATTAATTCGAATAAAATTAGCTGCTGGTAGTAGTAACATCAGTTTATGGTATGAACTTCAGTTTGATTCTAGAAATCTAATGAGTTTTAAATGTTCAGTAGCGATCTGTCGTAGAATTTTCTAGGTAATATTTGTGTAATGAGTTGTCCTTATCTTGATTTGGATTTGAGAACCTTCCGTTGTTATGTTAATAGATCAGGTTTCATCCAATTCTTCCATAAATCCTATTCTGTTTACTTTGAGTTTTCAAAAATCGAATTTCTCTGGTTGAAGATCTGTTTTTCAGTATGTCCAGGAAAATGAGTTGATTAACTTTGTTTTTGATCTATGAATTTGTTTTGAGCTAGGGTTTTATGATTAGGGAGCTTCAGGAATTAAGCTGGACAGATGTGATAATGTTGATTGAAATGAATTGATTTGCCTCATTAAGTGTCATTTCTTAGTTGATCACTTCGTATGTATATTGCCTGAATGATGTGAATTACACTTTAACTCTTTATTCCAGCTCAATTGATGTGATACTGCCTGATAGCTTACCTCTTTCGTCGATTTGATGCTGGAAGTTTTTTTTTTTTTGGAATACTTCCTTCAACATAGAAATTCGCCGATGCAGATAGATTTATGTTACATCAATAATTTATATTTTCCATTATGCGTACTTTCTTGCATAACTTAGTGAATGCAAGTTTGCAAAATTACATTCCTATTAGTTTTCTATTTGCTGCCCATGGATTTGCAGTTTGACCTGACAAAATCTTGTCAGTAAAGAAGTAGACTAAAACAGTTAATTGAAACATTACTAACTCAAATCGATTGTATCTTTATCTATCTGACATTTATGAAATAATAGATGTCATAGCTGATGGATTTTAAGTCAGGTTATTTCTCACAAAATTCAGAGAATTGGTGTTCTGATTAAGAAACAATTGCCGTCTTGCTCTTTTCAAGTAGTATACTAGTGGGGATTCTCTGCTCCTGCTCCAACATCTCACTCTTGCTCCAGCTCTCTGGCTTGAATCTTGATAAATACCTGGTACTTCTACCACCATCTAGCATTATCACAACTCCACCAGGAGCTCCTATAGTCAGTTGCACCTTCTCAGTTTAGATTCTAGTTATTCTATTATCAGAATGATCAACAATGAAAAGAAAGAGGTGAAGAGTATATTGGAGAGGTATTAAGAAGATTCACTCCTTACGCATCATACTCTTGCCCCTGAATCCTCTTGCATCAATGACTGTTGACATAAATTAATTGACTGGTAGTGGTAAAGCTACATATATAAGTACAAAGGCCGTAGTTTCCTTTTCCTTTCTTTTTTCTATGGCTTATTCTGATAATTTGATGCTAGTCATCCTTAGGGATTGAGGAGAAATTTTTCCTTGTGAACAGATACCATGACAAGGACTCTTAGGGTTGACAAGTCATGCATTGGACATTCAACATATTAAACCTTAGAACAGATAGTTGATTAGTGATCTCATGCATGAAAATGAATTTAAAATAATGACAGCAGATAGAAGAAGAACTAATTTACAGCTTACTTACGTTTATAAGTGAAGCCAAAACTAAGTTATATCAGGAGTAGATGTTTAAGAACTCTTGTGGTTCTCACAATGGAAGGAGATGATGTTCCTTGATGGAGTTATCTGAAATTTCTTAGAGAGCTTTCTGTTGTTTTCTTATAAGTTCTGTTCATGCACTGTCGTCAGATAAAACATTCTTATGTAACTAGCAGTTCTTTACCAAAATGGACCCCACATTTAGCATTTTTTATTGATGCCTGCAGAAATAAAGCATAAGATCAGCTTATCTACAGGCCAAATGGTGGAACCACAGAGAGGAACTTCAACTGCTGATTTGAAGAAGAAGAATTCCCTGCTAGGTATGTTCTTTATCTGTTAAGAAAATCCACATCTATTTTTCCAATTACTTGGTATGGAAATAGCAGTTATGCCAATTTATTTTTTGGATGGAGCAATAATAGGAAGGTTTACAAATATTTTCATTTCAGAATGACAGTACCAAGTGTTGAGGAAGTTGACATTATTGGAAGTTTTAGAAATATAGGCTAGCAAGAAGACTATGACTTGTTTGGATATGTTCCAGTAATCCTGTTTGACTTATATGTGCTTGTCACATAATTTCTGGACTTCATAGTCCTCTTTTCAAAGTCAAATGAACCATATGATGCTTTCCTCTCATTCCACTTGAAACAGATGATGAGATTGGAAAGGAATTCCTCAGCTCCTGGAAATCAATGTCAGTGGCAGAGGACAACGCAATCGAATTTAATTGTGAAACAGTCCCAAAAGGCGGGAAGAAGAATTTCAACTTTGAGAAACTGTGAGTGCTTTAGAACTTTAATGGTATGGCATTTTATTCCCTCCTAGTTATTGGTAGTGGGCAAACTCTCTTCATAGAGATGCATAAAGGATCATAAAGATGTTTTGTCATCTGTGGAACTTTGTTAAATGTTTCGAAAGATGGAACATTGGCATTGATGGCCAAGTACTCAATCAAATTATTTGGTATGGATATAGTGAGCTTGAGAACCAGAGTTCCTTAATAATTCCTATCTTCTTTTTTACTTCAATTTCATACTTTCTAAGAACTGCTTTAGAGCATTACTGCTTCGATGCCTGTGCAGTGATCAATAAGATCCATGATTTCAGTTTTTGAGGAACCGTTTTGCCAGTTCACCATTCATCACAAATTTAGCTCTTAATTTAATAAAAAAAAAATAATCATCATTTCTTAGATGATACTATGGAGCTGTATTTCTCCAGGGATATGGATTTTGCTCTTGATGGTGATTTTGACAAAATATCATCCTTCAAAGTAGACATGTCTGACCTGGATTTCTCCAGTCCACCTAAAAAGATTGGGAAGCCCAAAGAAAGATCCGAAAATAAATCAATCCAAGAAAAGCATCAAGGGAAACAAGACCGCTTCACCTTCTCCTTCGATTTTAATGAGTACGTATACAAACTATATTACATGCTTGGATTGCTTTATGGAAGACGATAACACTGATTGGAATGGGTCTAAAGTTATAGAGTTAACAATGATCGTACCAATTGTATTGCCCATTATGTACCAAGCACCTATTAACTTGGTACTTTTCTGAGATTCAGTCTGGACAGTTTCGATTTGGATTCAAGCTTAAAGAAAGGGGAAAAGAGGTCTAATAAATGCACTGATGCCGAGGTAGCTGATTCTTTACCTAAACACAGGAATAATCAAGGTCTAACAAATGTTGCTGCAAGTAGTGATGCATTTGAAGATAGTAACAGCAAAAAGTTGCCAGCATCAGAGACTATTACATCTCCGAAGTTTAAGAGTTTGATAAGTGGCTCTACGGATCTCAGTTTTATGATTGATATTGATCCCTCACCATCTGCAAAATTTGGCAATCTAAATGTGTCAGTGGGTGAAGCAACGTCTCTAGAGAAAAAAATAACTACCGATACACAAGAAACTAACCAACAAAGTCAATCAACAGAGAGGACGGGTTTCACAGGCCCAGATGCTCAGCAAACTAGACAAAATTTATCTGGACAATCGATCTCTGGTGATGATATAATACAAGAGATTGTTCCAGAAGTTCGGACAGAGATTTGTTCCTCATACACAGAAGTAAATTCCAATCCAGGTGGGGAGAAATATGCTATCATTAAAACCATTGCTGTTTTGAACTCTAACCCTGTATGTTTATATAACTTTATGGGTCCTCATCCAATATTCATAGCAGGATCACAGAACAATAATTGTGAGATCGGGAAAAAGTCAGAGAGCCTAATTAGTGTTCCCACTGGAAATAACATGAATGAATCAGCCCGAGGTGATAAGAATACTGAAGATGCTTCAATTACAATTGGTTCACAGAAGATGCTTCATAATTCAAAGGCTACAAAAGAAAACAAAAATTCAACAACAAAGCTCCTGTCCCCCTTGCACAGGTCAGCTAAGTTCATAACTTTCTGATTTATTTATCATCTGCGATCATTCTCAATCCAACAAGTTATTTCTTGGGATCAGTAATATCTGGAATGAAGTCTGTGGCTGTGAGCCTGACTATAATTTCTTCTTGCCTCTTAGCTGGCTTTTAACTGTATGAATTAATCAAGCTTGGAAACATGGAGATGCAATTGTAAATGCAAAGATCATAAGGATATATGAGAAGGTTCATAAAGTAATGCATGGATTTGCAGTTTCATTGATCATAGTCATTAAAGGATTAAAAATAATAACTACACTAACAGGGAGCATGGATTATGAAAAGTGTTAAAATAGCCTTTGATAAAAGGAATCATAGATGATGTTAAGTATTATTTGTTTATTCCATAATTAATATGATGCAGTGAATCCAGAGTTGATAAGCCCATACCAATCCAAGAAAAAGTAACAAATGGTATTCAGTCAAAGTATTTCAAAAGATTACAAGAACCTGAGTCTAAGCTGCATCCAGCATCAACTCCAAAGAAAATTAGTTCTTTTGGCAACAAGAAAATGGATACCGTGCCTTTGAGTTCTGCAAATGAAAGAAGGTGATGGTGTTCATTGTGTGTTTCATTATTAATCTTCCAAAACCAGTGTAATTTGTCTTTTCCAGATGACACATTTTGTCCTGAATTTTTTGACAGGAAGGACTCTGTATCTAATGCACAAATTGGGAATCAAAATGTGGTTGCTTTAATGTCACTTGACAGAGCTGCAACAAAAACTCTATCAGTACGAGAAAGTGAAAAGAGTGACAATGGTGATAACACTTTCAGGTGAGGCATCTGATCTGGAGTTCCGATTCAATACTATAATCATGCCTTATCTGACCTGAGATGACTAAAGCTGATTTGATATGTTGATCCAAAACCTCGGATATTCGCGTAAGAATAAGATGTTCAGTTTCTCTAATATTTCTTCTTCTTCATCCTTAAGAAAGATCATACACATGGGTAAGCCAAATGAGCATGATGTCTCTTGCAGTTTACAAGTTCATCCTGCCAGCAAACCTGAAAAGCCAACTATATCTACCATTCCGAAATGTATCAATCCTAAATTTGTAGTTTCAAACACAACACCAGTTAGAAACTTGAAGATAACTTCTGTTGAAAAAATCAAATCTTCTCCTCTGGAAGCTGGTAAGAAGACATCTGATTTCTCTAGCTTGAAGGGTTTAAGGTATTATTCCATTTATGCTTGTTCAAATTCTATAGATTTTTCCACTCAGAAGACTTCCTAAATGACTGTTTCTCAATATAGGACTTTAACATTGAACCACCACCTACCAAACTCTACATTTCAGAGAGAGATTAAATCATTGAGGCACTCAGAGGGAACGATGGAATCACAAGTAATCACAGATGTGAAAATGGCTAATTCTGTTAGAACAGAGAAACAAAATCTAGTTAGCCCATCTTTGAAGCGGAAAACACCTGAGGTTCATGCTTTTCGTTTTCTCTTACATTAAATTTACTGCTAACTCCACAGTGCTTTGATGGCCTAATGGAAACAATTTTGGTACTTGGTAACATATTCATGGCAGCTTATGAGAAGAAAAAGACATAAAAGAACACGTTCATTGTAAGTCATAGCCCTAGTTTAAAATGGCTTTTCATGTTGCAGATATCGAATGCATTCCCAGTGATCCTATACCCGTTGAAACGTCTCTCAGAATCGCCAAGTGAAAGCAGGTCCCACCATGCTATTGACTATTTATTTAGGTGAACACACTTTTCTTGGTTATCTCCAGTTATAAGAAGTGTCTTTATCTTGAAACATGCAGAAAAGCAAAAGAAACTGTACAAAGAGTCGATAAAGAAAAGGTAAAAGGAGAACATTTGTGATTTTATTTGTGGTGAAGTTTAAAGCTGAAGCCTTGTATTAAAGTGTACTGCTACTGCTATCTTCTTGTGTACTTTGGTTAGGTTTGCAAAAATAAAAATCTGGTGGATAGTAACCCCAACAAGGATGTCATCTGTGACCACAATCGCTCAACATATGATATTCCACGAGATGCGCACTTGACAGATTTTGAAGCTCCTATAGTGATGGAGAATGATTGGAATGTTGATAAGGCCAACACTTGTATGAAGGAGCTTGAAGATGTGAGTTCTCAGACCTCCAAACGACTAATCAAATTTGAAATCCTCACAAATCTGAAACCTATCAAGTAATTGTTGAAAACTTTTTGATCTGAAAGCAAGAAATAAGACAATCATCTCACACACTCCATAGAATATAAGTGTCAATTTCTAAAGAACTAGTGCACATGCTCTCTCTCTCTCACACACACACACACACATTATTTCATATTTTTCTACTTTGACTGATCTTATTAACAAATTTGAAGTTTTGTGCTCTCTCTAGTCTCTCCCCCAAATATGCACAAAAAATACTTAGCTTGTCAAAATTTCTGACCCATATGATATGGCTCTTAGTCGGTATTTGTTCAAAGCAACAATTCACTACTGGGTGATCTATAAAATTGTAAATGTGAAATAGTTCTATAGATTGTTATTTAGAGAATAGAAAATGTAGATGTTGTATGGGTAAGCTGATGCTGTTGCTGCAGATTTGCAACATGCTGAAAAAGAAGCACGAGGAAGCCAAAGAAGTACTGGTTCGAGCTATTGTAAACAACAATGATCTGCTGATGCTGAACAATCCCATCTATGAAGAGAAGATATCCTTCTGTTTTAACATTTCTGCTATTTCTGGCTGGTCTTTGGCTCTTTCTCTGATTTATCTAACTTATATCAACTGCAAAATATTGCATTTTCCTTCACAAATAAAACATTCGAATGATTCAGAAATTTGCCACCCAAATGATGACCAAGGAGCTTCCAAATCAATCTGTTGCCGCATTAAGCTACATGTCATTCCCAGCAAAAGAGAACAGGTACTTGCATTCATGCACCGTGTTCCATATCCATTCATGTTCATGAATTCACTGTCTGGCTTTACTTGATAAATCTGATTTATATTAGACATTGCAGGGATTGATATGTTTTCTTTTCTGCTGTAGTTTAGACCATTGAACTTCGGTTCCCTTCAGCACTTGTGATGTAGCGGAACATGGTAGAGACTCTTTCTGATGATTGTAAGATGGAACTCATTCATTCTAGGAATTACTGAATTTTTCAGATATTCCTGATTTCTATTGATAATGGGCCATATAAATTGGATGCAATTTTTTTTTTCTAACTTTCTTGGGAAATCGGTGATAGTTACCCGAGTCCGTTTCTTCTACAGCCTGAGCGTCCGACCATCCCCTACTGTATGCCGTGGGATGGTCGACGCGTGTTCAATCCAATCCGCTTACTCAGCACGGCTCAAATTGGGTTTTTTTTTTTTTTTTTTTTTTTTTTTTTTTTTTTCCGGAAAATTTTATTCATCCATGTAGAAGACTACATCAAGAGGCCCAAAGCCCCAATGGACTGTAAGGGTGAAACATTGAGTCCATCATAGCAAAAGCCAATGGGCAATAAACTATTAAAAGAAGAACAAGTGAGCGACAAAAGAATGAAAAAACAAAGTGAAAAAACAGAAAAAGAAGTAGCCAAGGCTTGATCAGATCTCAAACAAGATCTGAAAGCCGAGATTACAACGATCTCTTGGTTGGAGAATAGTAAAATGCTCGTACATAAAGGATAAAGAGAAGGGGGAGGAGAGAAGAGATCGAGATGAGATAAGTATGTTGACAAAAAATAAGCCTTGCAAGTTCACAAGAATTTGAAGTCTCTCTTTGTGTGCATAGCCCCTCATTGTCAAAAAAAAGCAGCCATTGACGGACTACTGCATGAAAGTCCAGCTAGAACTTTGACCAAGGAAAAAAGCCCATCAACCGGACAGTCATCGGAAGCAGGAGGCGAATGACCGGCTAGGTACATGCCGCAAGGAAGAGTCGACGAAAATCATCATGGAGAGCATCCACATGGCACATTAAAAACCACCGCTTTGCAGTTACACTCCTAGACCAAACTTAATGGTCGGACCATACAAACCGTTAATCAATCATTGGCTTTTTGGGTATATTGTTTGGATCAACTTCACTCCTGGACCGAACTTAATGGTCGGATCATACAAACCGCAATCAATCATTGGCTTTTTCGGTTTATTGTTTGGATCAGCTTTAATAACAGGATTCAAATGATCTTATTGAAATTAGAGCTAGCAATTTTTGAACCGACTTGCCAACCCGACCGAACCCAACCCAATTAAATGGATTCACATTGACCTGTTTATTAATTGGGTTGGGTTTGGATTTTTTCAACCCGGGTTTGGATTTTTTTTCAACCCTTCTGTAACCGGGTCAAGTCGAACCTAGCCTGATAACCCATTAAATGGGTAACCCATTAACTCTTGTGGTTGTAGTTTAATGGTGAGAAGTTTACGTTGTGCCTGTAGAGGTTGGGGTTTGAATTTTAGTAGCAACAAAGTAGTATTGTTTTGGTACGGGGTCGGGTTGAGCAAATGATACCATGGGCGGGTTTGGGCAAACATTGTTAAGCCCGAAGTTTGGACTGGGTTGGACTTGGACCAACAAGTTTGCTCTTATATATAGATTATGGCTCAGTTGGTTGCCACCTCTAATTTAACCCAATCCAACCTGTTTAAGGATACGTTTGGCTCAATTTGTATAAATGCTTATTTCAACTTATAGCTTATTAAAGTATTTTTTAAAATTAAAATTGTGTTTGGTAACACCTAATGGGTAAATGCTTACCCATAAAAGCAATAGACGAAGGCTACACATTAGAAGAAGCTGCTGAGACCAAATTCTTTTACCACTTTTGCAGAAAGCTATTTCAAACTTTAATAATATTTTCATATACTTATTTTACCCTTAAAACTTTTATAAGCACTTAAATAAATGTTATTTCTAAACTTTAATAATATTTTCAAAATACCTATTTTACCCTTAAAAACTTTCATAAGCACTTAAATAAATGTATTGCCAAATGCTATTTTCTTCAAGTAAGCATTTTATTATTGCTGTGGATAAGTGCTCCCATTGAGCCACTTATCAAAAAGAACCAGCCATGCCAAAAACACAGCCTAAGTCTTACCCCATTTACAACCCGACCCGTTACCAGCTCTAAGATTCGAAATCACAATAAAATATCTTATGCGCTATCAGTTCAAAGTTCAAAAGAACCGGGAACCTATAGTTTCGATTTTTGAACTTTCAACTTTGCCTGTCCAATACGCAGATGTTTTACCGAGAAAGTAGACATGTTTAGTGGGTCCCAACTGAAAAAAACATCATTTCCTATTGGCTCCTAGTAGAACCTGCCCCTTCTCCTGATTTGAAACCAATAAGGAGATAACACGTCGGACTCACTTTATCATTAATAATGATATAACTTTTATCACACGTGTAATCTTTTGATTGGTTTCAAATCAACTAACAGGTCATTGTAACTTGAGAGGATTCCGTTCCTTCTTCTTGTCTTCCTTCTACGACTTTAAAATTAAAAATTTGAAATCTCCCTCGTGTCCCCGCTTCACCTTACAAGAACTAAAAACTAAAAAAAAATCAAAAACCATGCACGCTATATAGATCAAAGTCTCAAAAGTCAAAATCCTTCTCCCTCCATCAAATTAAAAATGAAAAAAAAAAAAACCATTGAATTTCAACTTGAATCTCCCCTCCAAATCCAAAAACACCCATTACCCTCCATTACAAATACCTCTCTTTCCCTCCCCTTGGATTCTCCCCAGTCACAACCATCACCATCTCTTTCTTTCTTTCTGAGCAACAATGGAGGTTCTCTCTCGTTGTGAATACAATAACAAGGAGAACATCCCAACTTCACCAGACTCGCTCTCTTCTTCTTCTGTCAATAAGAAAAGAAGAATCAGAAAGCCTCTTGAGGACATAACCCACCTCTTCTACCCACCTATCCAATTAACTTCTTCGGTTTTTGATTGGGATCTTCTTTCTCTTCCTGATTTGGCCCAAGCAGCGAATCCTCGGAAGAGAAGAGCAGTTGATGAGCTCGATTCGATGCGCATTACCAGGTGGAAGTCATTGAGGAAGGATTTTAGATAGCTTGGTTGGATTGATCTATTCCATCATCAAACGCTCTCCTTTTATTACTATTTTTTTTTTTCTCCTTATTTCGTCTCATCTCTTTTATCTGAATAATTGTGCAATCTGGGATCTGAAATGGGTAAATTCCCAAAACCCCAATACATTGATTCAGTTAGTGATTACATTTGACAGAAGGGAGCAATATATCTCTCTCTCTCGCTCTCTCTCTCTTTCTCTGCGTGTGTGTGATGTGAGAGATTGGAGGATTTTAATTGTGAAGTGGTCTGAGCAATGGATGGATGCCTAATTCCGTGGAATAGTTTCGTGAAAATTTGTAGCCAAATTAGAAAAGTATTATTAGATTCATAAAAGAAAAAAAAATATGGGTTGAATCAGGTAGATTGAACCAAGATGCAAACCAGGCAATAATGCCTGACCAATATTTCAAATCTCCCAAACAGGATCACCGGTCGAACTGTCATCTGGAAATCTTAATGGTTTAGTTCAAATCATGGTCCAATTTGGTTATTAAACAGGTTTGAACGAGATCAAACTGAATTCAATTGGTTTCTCTATTTTTTTCTTTCTTTAATTATGTTTATGATCTTTCTGGTTGTCACGATTTGAACAGCTGGTTGAACTGGGTTGAACCGGGTGACCTTGCTCATCGATTGGATGTATGGTTTGATTTTTAAAACATTGGTCCAATCTCTCTCTCTCTCTCTCTCTCTTCCCATAAAACTTGGTCGTATTTGGACGTAGATCTTCTGTGCTGAATCATGTGTGCCGAGGTGTGTGCTTTGAAACACACCAAAGGTAAATTAAAATTTTGCCCTCGTCAAATCAAGCAAAATTATAATTTTGCCCTTTGCTGAGTTTTACAACACACACCTCGGCACACGGGATTTTAGCACAAAAGATCTTCATTGGCCGTATCTAGGTTTGCCTCTAACGAGAAATTTTTAAACATATCCCATATCTTGACAAGTAAATGGAAAAAAAGTCTATGCCTGGGTGAGAGTAATACTTCATCCAATTATTTTTTGTCACATACATTAGTTAGTAGTAGAAAATACTCCGATTAAGTTGGAAGCCAGTTTAGAGTTAATACGTCTTCTAAGATTTTAGATTGAATTGTGACAAAAATAAGTGGGTGTGATATTAGGGTATAGAAAGGCTTATCTATTTTTAGACAAATCATGCCAAGTCTGTACCAATGGTGTGATATTAGGGTATAGAAAGGCTTATCTATTTTTAGACAAATCGTGCCAAGTCTGTACCAATCCAAGGGAAACCGTGGAGCATATCTTCCTAAACTGCCCTATAGCAAGGAAAACCTGGTAGTGATGTAACAAGGAAATGGTTGTTCTTGGCTTAGGGGAGCATACTCTTATTGCATGGATTAACACTTTTAAGGCATGTTTTGTATTTCTTCTTTTAGCCTTAGAAGTGATTTTTGGGCTCGGAACTGCTCTAGCTACACACATTAAGTGTTTGACAAAATGTGTGATAAGCTATTTCAACTGAAGCACTTCACAAAAATGCTAATTTTGTTGAAGTAATTAACTCTCAATTTCTCCAAATTGTTTTTGGAGGAATCAATTTGGTCACTTGAGTGATATTTTTGTTGAGATTGTTTTAACTTCGTATTATTCTACGATACTTATTTTGTCGCTTTTTATCTTTAATATTTCAAAATACTTCGTATCTCAAATGGGTATTAATTTTGTCAAATGTTATCTTTTCATCTGAAATAATTTTGGGAAATATTTTATAAAAATAAATTTTGAAGAACTCGCTTCTCCTTTTAGGAAGCAATGCCAAACAAAGCATTGGAAAAAAAAAAAAAGAATAGAGACTTGAGCAATCCACTAGAAAAACAAATAACAATGGGAGTTGAAGCGAAATTGATTTTATTGATAATTCTAAGGTGATTACAAAGAGACCCGCACAGGGAATTTAAATAGAATAAAGACATAAAGACAAACATGGTAACTTAGTTTCTATTCTAGAAATAAATTCAAAGCACTTATTAATCTTGAAACAAATTCAAAACATTTACTAAATCTTTTCTTGTCTTGCTTTCATCTTTTCCTTGAATTTCTCAATCAAATCTCTTGCATCTCTTGACTTTGTTATTGCCTTTTTTCTTTTCTTTGAATCACTCCTTGGATTGATACAATCCATACTCTCATATATTTTCTCTATTGGGAGCTCCTTTGCTTAGAACGCAATAACCAATTTAAGATGGACGCAACCTAACCAAACCTACTCAAGGTTTTAAATTTCATCAAAATTTTGCATAAAAATGATTTTGTTCATGTTGGAGAAATTGAAAACCTAAAATTTAATTCTGAAAATTTTGGATATATAATTTTGTCTAAAAGGTTTTGAAAATTTTGATCGAAATAAAATAATTTTGATAAAAATAATTTTAAAAAGCTTTCAAATTATTTCATCAAAATCATGGAAATTTTGCAATGAAATCTCATTAATTATTTTGTATAATAAAGAAAAAATGTGTGATTTGGATTGAATTTTGTTGTATTTCGTGTGTGTGTGTATATATATATATATATATATATATATATATAAAATCTTGTCAAAATTTCGTCCAAATCAATTGAATTTCACGAAATTTCGATTAATTTAATACCTTGTACCTATAGGGGATCCTCCACTCCACTTGGAATATTCCACAAAATCCACACGACATGACACCTTTGATCCGAAAGGCTCATCCTCCAACACAGTACACACAGCAGAGAGCATCTGTTCTTAGAAAGTTACCGGGCAGATCTTTCCTGGCAGTTCCAGGTGACATAACCTGCGGATTTTATCCTTTCCATCATACCCACATGCTTTTTTCTCTGTTTCATCCATAGTTTTAAATTTCGTTTTTTTCATTGATTTCGTAAAGCAAAACGAAATCGAAATATCCGAAATTTCGGATATTTCGGCGAAATTTCGTTGGAAAACATTTTTTGATTAAATTAATTAAACGAAATAAAGGCATCTTATTTCGCGAAATTTCGCC
>JAUPMG010000005.1:7868506-7888224 GCA_031762675.1 Pachysandra terminalis
TTAATCCATTGGTTATGGAAAATGGTGTTCTTGTTCAAGATTTCAATCCTCACTTTCCTATTTCCTTTTCATTAATGGTCTTTTGTTTACAATGTTCTATCTAGGTAGAACTGTTGGACACTCATCAGTACTCAGGTTTCGAACAATACCTTTCCTTATTGAAACTTAAATGTGGAATACTAAATGACCTTATCTTCAATAAATGCTTTACACACTATATAATTATTATTTTTGTATTTGTTAGGACTATATAACTCTCTGGCTAGCGGTCTCAATATTTTAGTTGATAACTAGTTTTAATGATTAATATATCTGGTAGTACCATTTCTCCATTGAGGAATTAATATCGATGGGATTTACTAAGCAGTTTCAAGTGGGTATTGTAAATATGAACTGCATTTCCTACTGGATTTTGTTCATATCATTCTGAAGAATGGTTTCTGTTGCTATTCACAAGTAATCTAATAACTGTAGTGATCACCATACATCCAATTTTTGTAGGGAAATAGCTCGGATGCTTGCTGATGACTACAAGAAACGTGTGATGATCGTTGATACCTCAAATGAAATAGGTGGTGACGGGGATATACCTCATGCTGGAATCGGTAATGCTCGTAGGATGCAAGTCCCCAACTCCGATATGCAGCACAAGGTCTGTGCTGTATTGTTTGCTGGATGTCCTACTACTTTTATAGACATCCCTTAGTCTTTTGAGTCTTAAATCTCTAGCTGTCAAGTGTCAACTCCATGCAGAATGCAAGATCAATATAAATTATTCTCTTCCATTAGATGGCAGCTGAATTACTTATCAATAGAAACAGATACTATTGCAATGATTTACCCATTTTTTATTGCCTATGCACGCAGAGTTTCAGTTTTGAGTACGGGTTAGGTGTGGGACTCGAATTTCAAATCTTTGGGGACAATCATAGTTATGATCAACCCTCTACTAACTTATAATTAATAAGCTAATAATTCTTAATTGTTTATGAACCAAGTTGATCCTGTAGTGCATAATTGATAACATCTAATATCTATTAATCAATAACTATTAGAAGATGTTTCACGATAATATTAGTTACTAGAATAGATATTTCCTTAAGTATATGTACCTTGTACTAATTTATACGATATAACAATTTATTCTTTTTTCTAGTTTAAAATAAGTGAACTAAGGTAGTGTACAGTAATTATTTGTTTTTCAAATTAATTTAAATTAATAAAGGCTTAAATAATGGGTATAAAAAAGGTGAAAAAAAATTAAAACAACAAAGCGATGTCTTAGGGCTTCATTTGTAAGAAAACAATAGGAAGAAGAATACTCTCATGTTGTCCAGAATTCTTCCTTCAGGCACAACTGCAAAGATACAACCATTAGATGCTGGAAGCATTGACGCATCCAAGCGTCATTAAATCAGTTATCGATTTCACCATACCCTAGATTTAGATGAAACTGAAGAGATATTTACAACGTTAACCAACTCCAAGCCAGACAATGGACAATAAAAGCTTGGTAATTGATAACCTTGCTACAATTGCCAATTGTTAGAAGCATTCTCTTTCCTTAGGTTTGTGATGAACATGGATGACCTATAGTTGTGGTAATTGTGGATATCAACCATAAAGGAGGATATTGAGAGATTTTTATTTAGAAAACTCTAACAGATCAAATGGTTAGGATGCCCTTAGGGCATTTGATAAGTGTCAAAATGCTTATCCATCTGGCAAAACGAGATAGCCAATATTTTTTTTTTTTTTTTTTGGAAAGTGCTAGAGATTCACATGTGAAGGCAACAACAAAAGGCATACAATAGTTTGTGAGGTTGAGGAAGATGTTTGGCATGATTATGTTCACTTATGGAAGAATTAAACAACTAATCTACAAACTAGCTGAACAAGCTTAACTACCACTAGTTTGATGGAATGTTTGAAGCTTTTTATGTATTAGATTGACATAAAATTTGTTTTGAAAAGACTAGACATACTTTTGTTTTGATGAATAATGAAGATTTATTTAGGTAAGAAAAAGAGAATAAATGAGTTAACCTCAAAAAGAGGAAAGGAAAGCAAACAAAAAGAGGGAAAAAGGGAAGCAAAATAGAAGTACAATGATGGCCATAACTATAAAGACTTCCCAAGTAGCATGTCCTCTGATGGAATCCCCACAAAAAGAAATTTTCTATTTACCCCTCTAGCAAATGTATTCACAACCTAATTGACGATGCTGACATAAGCACATGGGAGAGCGAGATGTTCAACCCACTTGCGCTTGGCAATGGCTTGTCTAACTACATGGGGCAATCTCCATGAATGTAGCTATGTTGACTTCATCCACCGGAAAACTAAGGTTTGAAATGTCATTGTTGCAAGACATGTCGCTGACATTGCAAAAAAAGAAGAAAAAAACAGTAAAAGTGGGTAAAAATGTGTTTTTGTTTGTCAAACTTTAGAGGGATGTAATTGAGGCCTAGGTACATTTAAAAATATAAAAAAATAAATGACACAAATAATGTATGTATGATCAATGACATATATTTAGGTATACTATCAGCAGTGACATGTGAAACATTGAGATATCATTCACAATGAATCAATTAGAGCTTAAATATGACAAATAGGTGCATGAAACACAATAAAAGACTGAAATGGCATAACATATACATAAAATAAGCAAATACAAATGACTAATGAGGAGATATCAGACATCCACCCCTATACATCACATCCATAAAGAGTGGCGTGCTTAATGTCATTCCCATCGCCCCCACCCCTATACTGACCATAATGCCTTATTTCTATGTAATGACAATATTGGCCCTAAACATCGTTGACCACGATTTCAAAAAGTTGAAATCTTGAACCCATGATGGCAACAAAGCTAATCTTAGTGTTGAATGTGAAAGAAATATGCAAAAATCAGTGATTTGGGCAAGAAAGATTTAAAAGATGGAGTGAGAATTATTATATCCAAATTTTGCTCGACATGTCGGTGATATGGACGACATTTCCCTTATTTATCTTTAATGTCGCACGTGCAAAACTGCACATGCAACACTTTTCCCTTCGTGTCGCTCGCAACATACCAATGACATGTCGTGACATTCTAGCGACATGGGAGAAAAGCCTTTATAGCTACTTCTTCCCTTATATCATGTTACCCATTGCCTATACAGCGGCATTTAGAACATTGTCGATAACTGCGATGGATTCACTCTTCACCTTTATATCCATTAAACTCCTCTCTCTTGCCTCTTTTAGCCATGTAACGCACACAACTTTACCCTTTTTTTGATAATTAATAAGATTTCATTAATAATCAAACATGAACAATAAGCAGTACATAATGCAAAGGCTGTCCGAAATAGACAACCTAAAACAGAAAAAGAAAAGAGATCTATACAACAAACTATAAAAGGCTACCATAACCACTATTACACTATAACGCTATAACATCATCAGTCACCCCTCTCCTATCACATCCTCAGTAGGGATTCCTATGAACAGAGAGGCTCTATTACACCCGTCTCTAGCTAGTCTATTAGTAACTGTGTTCGCCAAATGCGGGACATAAACAAAAGAAATTAGTAGGCCCTGTGATAAATGTGTCACCTGCCTCACCAAGTGCCCAAATTTCCAAGGACACTGATGAGCATTGGTTATCCAGGAAATCATTGCATATGAATCTCCTTCAACAAACAAAAGTGTCAAGCCAAGTCTCTTTGCCTCTCGCATGCCCACAAGTAGAGCCAAAATCTCTGCTCGTGAAGAATTTCCTCTCCTAATAGGACCTGAAAAAGCGTGAATGATCTGACCATTACTATCTCTAAAGACACTTCCGACACCTAACTGACTTGGTTTCCCTAATGCGGAGCCATCAAAATTAAACTTGATGGTCCCTCCAGGTGGGCCACACCACGCTACAATACGACCGGATCTCACCGGTGAAAACCAGATAATACATTCCCAATCTTTGAGAATCATGTCCACAATGAAGTCTCTGAACTCCGGCCTAACTGACACCCACGATACCACCATTAACATGATAGATTCAATAATGGGCCATGGGCTACAGTATCTGTCCTCAAAAGTTCTTCTATTCCTCTCCACCCAAATCGCCCATATAATTAAAAGGAACACCGAATAATAGTTCATCTTTCCCCTCGTACCGGCGCCCTAACCCTTCCATTGGTTGAGCACCTCCACTAGCCTTTCCGGCATCACCCAATCTATGCCAATATGTTGAAGGAAAAATTCCCAAATCTCCCTAGCAAAATTGCAATGCAAGAACAAGTAGTCTATTGACTCACCCTGTGATCTACACATGAGACAAACATATGGCGATATAGCTAAACCAATTCTTCTCTTTTGGGGAAAATCACAAGTGTTGATCTTATACAGGACGACAGTCCAAACAAACACTTTGATTCTAGGAGGGACACAAGGTTTCCAAATATTAGAAGGATTGAAGGACAAACGACCGTCATTATCAACAGGACACAGGGTTGCAAAGAAAGAGTTTGTAGTGAGCCCCCCACTGGGATGCAAAGATCAAATCCTCGAACCAGGGATGGAAGGATCAATAAACACATACTCTAAGGAAACAAGGAAGTTAGCCAAGTCCACAATTCATTAGGTCTAAAGTCATGTTTGAAATCAAGATTCCAAGAAAGACCTAAGTCCGTCTAGGAAAGGATATCAGAAACAACTGCATTTCTATTCCTGGTTACCTGAAATACTAATGGAAAATGTGTGCACATGATAGTCTCCCCACCAAAGATCATGCCAGAATGGAATTTTTTTCCCATTCCCAACCCCAAATCTCAAATATGGATAGATATCATTTGCCAATGCAAAAATGGCCTTCCATTGGCTTAGGCTATATATATCCTTGCATTGCGGTTTATGTCCCATCTGTTGTCATGCGCTCACTTTACCTTATACCACAAATCATTTTTGTCGGAGTAGAATCACCACAACCATTTTCCCAAAAGAGTTGAATTCCGTGCCAAAATGTTTCCCAAACCGAGCCCATCTTTATCCTTCCTTCTAAAAACCTTTTCCCATTTGACCAAATGGTCTTTCTTATTCCCGCCCCCTCCCATAAAAAATCCCTTTTAAGTTATCTCAATCAATTTGGCAACTTTGATTGGTGCTTTGAACAATGACATGTAGTAAATTGGGAGATTTGCCAGTGCAGATTGGATGAGAGTAACTCTTCCACCAAGTGAAAGGTAGTTTCTCTTCCAAGAAGCTAACCTCCTCTCCACGTTTTCGATTACCGGAGACCAAAAGGCTAGTGATCTGACGCTTTGGCCCTAAGGAAGACCTAAATACTTAATGGGCAACTCATCAACCCCACATCCCAAAAAATCAGCGAACTGGTGAACTCTCACTGAATCTAAATGAAAACCCGTGATGCTAGATTTCTCCATGTTGGTTTTAAGATCAAACACCATTTCAAAGCATCTTTATATCGCCTTAATCTATTATGCATGCACCGCATCCGCTTCAAAAAACAAAGTCGTATCATCTGCATACAGAAGGTTAGAGATTTGCACTCTATCCCTCCCCACCCTAAATCTTGAAATCAGTCCCATGTCCTTCGTTGTCAGGACAATTTTGCTAAGGACGTCTCCTACCAATGTAAAAGGGAGAGGTGAAAGGGGGTCCCCTTGATGGAGCCCTCTGGATGAGGTGAAATTACCCTGAACACTTACATTTAAAATGGATGAGAATGATACCTTCATAATACATCCTCTGATCCACCTCCTCCATCTAGATTCAAAACCTTTCCATTCTAAAACTGAATCTATGAAATCCCACTCCACCCTGTTATACGTCTTCTCCCAATCCAATTTGTAGATTATACCTTGGACACCACTCCTGATCCTATCCTCCACAACCTCATGCAATCAAACGGTTGCCCAAAATATGTCTATCCGTGATAATCACACATTGATTTTTGGACACTACATCACCACTTCAATCTTGAAGCCAACACCTTAGTAATTATCTTATAAAGACTAGTGATCAGGCTAATTGGTCTAATATCTTTGATCTCAGGTGCCCCTGATTTCTTCGCAGTTAGCACCAGGAATGTTTCATTTGTGGCTTTGTTAATTATCCCATTCTGAAAAAATGATCAAATACCTCCATCAACTCACCTTTAACTATATACCAGTTATCCTGATAGAATGCCATTGTAAATCCGTTTGGACCAGGAGCTTTATCCATGTCCATTCCAAAAGTGGCATCCTTCATTTCCTTTTCATCAAAAGCTCTCTCCAACCAAGTTCTCTGATCTACCCTTAAGGCCTGGCCCTGGACATTTCTCAAATCAAAGTGGAATACCTACTCACATGAGTACAGATTACCATAGAAGTTTATTAACGCACCTACCATTCCTTCCAAATCTTCAATCCTAGTGCCTCCCAACACCAGATTTGATATAGTATTCATCCTGGTCCTCCCATTAGCAAACTTATGAAAGAATCGAATATTACCATCGCCTTCTCTCAACCACGAAACTTTCTAGATTTCTGTCTCCAGCTAATTTCCTCTTGTCTAAGGAGTAGGTCTAAATCTGCCCTCTTTACCTTCCTCCTCCCCATTTCATTAGGATATAAATTTCTCCACTGCTTCACCTGGTCAAGATTAGAGATCTCCTCCAACAGAATGTTTTTTCTTTGTTGAATATCACCAAAGGTGTTTCTGTTCCATTCCTTGATTTTCTCTCTCATAAACTTAAAGACGTCTCATGAAACAAAAGCCTGCCTAATCCTGACACACATTCTCTATAGTACCCCACCAATTTAACACTTATATTGAATGACTTATGGGTTAGCCACGTGTTTTCGAAGCGGAACAGGGTTGAACCACGATGAGTGGTCTCCGAGGACACAAAGATGGGCTAGTGATCCGATGTGAACCGATGAAGGATGGGTTGGGATGTGGATGGAAAGTGAGTGTCCCACTCCACAGATGCGAGGAATCTATCCAACCTACATCAATGAATGTGCTTTTGCATATTTGACCAAGTAAAAGCCCCCCCTGGGGATCAATGGGTAATCCACGAGATCTAGGTCATGAATACATGAAGAGAAGTTCCTCATACTTCTCGTTACCCTATCCCCTCTGCTTCGCCCCTCTCCATATCTAACCAAATTAAAGTCCCCCACAAGACACCATGGCTCCCTAGGAGAACAATGGATAGTCCTAATTTCCTCCCAAAAACGATTCCTATTTCTATGAATGTTAGGTCCATATACCTGTAAATCTCCATACAAAATCATCGTCCAAGCATTTAAAGGTGATTGACACACAACCTTTTTTTGGACACCTCACTACCCTCAACCTTGTCAATGTCCCACATAACTAACATCCCCACTGAAGAACCTAGAGATGGCAAGCAAACCCAATCCCTATTTTGTACTCCCTATATCTTCTCATTAACGCCCTATTAACCGTTTGTTTTTTTGTTTCTTGGATAACAACAATTCATTTCTTCATTCTTCTGCACAAGGCTTTTATCACACACTTCTTTTCGTCCCCTTCCATTCCTCTGATATTCCAACTTATCAACTTCATTGGCCAACCCGTGAATTACCCCCCAAGGTCCTATTTTTCTGTCTCTTATATTGTAAACTCCAATCCAAGTTTCGAATTTCTCTCGGCCTATCCAAGTTATTACCCTTCCTACCTTCTCCACCTCTCCTAAAACAAGCAACTACCTCCGGAATGTCCACCTTGTCCCCATTTGCATTTAAAATTTCAAACCTAAAAAGCGTTGCCACATCCTCAACTCCCACCTAATCACCGATACCTTCTGTACCCACACTAACATCAGCATTATTCGTAGTGCTCTTTCCTATTCCCCCTTCCTCCTCTACATTTTGCCCAAGCTGACCTACATCCTTATCTGTCTTAATTGGCTCCAACTGAGATACATTTTGGCATGAAATCCAGCTTCATTTAAGCAAATGATTATCACATTTTTGGCTCCTGCCAAGCATACTTAAGGCACCTGGTTCGAAGCAAAAATGGGGGAATTGACAATGAAGCTACAAATCTTCTGTAATGAAAAATAATAGCCATACCTGTGAGCGACAAATTCGCACAGTGACGACATAGAGAAGATGAAGTGAGTATGGTTACCTAAAATTTGGAGGGGGGATATGAGATAGGAGTAGGTAGAAGATGACACCATCGCTGTATCTGAGCAACCACCGGTGATATGCTTTTCTTGAGAGTCGGACTACCCATAGCCATACTACCCGTCTCATGGGCATCATTTAAGCGGCAACAAACCCATTGTTTGGAATCGATAGACATTGTGATTTGCCCTTCTCCTTTCAACTGTGGGCGATATGTTCTGGGATAAATAGCTGCATCTTGACGGTATCTATCTCAGTTTTGTTGAACGAGACAGCGGTGGATTTTTTCAAGACCTTCAAAGGACTTAAAAAGGGGTTTTGATATCCCCCTTTTTATTCATAGCGGTGGTTGAATTCCTGGGCAAAATGATAAATAGGGCAGAAGAATTGGGTTTGATTCAAGGGGTGAAGGTGAAGGAGGCGGCCCCCAGTATTTCACATCTCCAATTTGCTGATGATACATTGATTTTTTTGTAGGAACAAGCAATCAGACCTGAAGGTGTTGAGATGTATCATCGTGTGTTTTGAAGTAGTGTTGAGGCTTCACATTAATTTGAAAAAATCAGAGATAATTGGGGTTGGGGTTACATGTAATTTGAATCAACTAGTGAAATGGTTGGGTTGTAAGATTGGTTCTTTACCAATAGAGTATCTAGGTCTACCTTTGGGGGCTCCCTACAAGGCAAGCTGTGTGTGGAATAAGGTGTCAGAAAGGTCGGAAAGGAAGTTGGCATTGTGGAAATTACATATATGTCCAAAAGGGGTAAACTAGTTATTATTAAGAGCTCCTCGGTGAATTTACCAACATATTACATGTCTATTTTAAAGACTTAAATGTTGGTGGCTAGGTGATTAGAGAAACTTCAAAGGGATTTCTTGTGGATAGGAAGTGAGGAGATGCAGAAATATCATTTTGTGAAGTGGCCGCAAGTGTGTTTAAGGAAAGAAGAAGGGGGTTTGGGTTTGAGAAATCTAACTCAATTCAACATGGCTCTTTTGGCTAAGTGGCTATGGAGGTTTGGAAAAGAGGAGGATTGCTTGTGGCAAGAAGTGGTAGGTGCAAAATATGGGGTAGAGGTTAGGGGGTTGGGTTACTAAGAAATGCAGGGATTCCTTTGAGGTAGGCATATGGAAGGCCATATGTTCAGTGCGGGAGGTGTTGAACAAAGGAGTGAGATTTAGGGTGGGGGATAGTGATAGAGTGAAGTATTGGAAGGATGCTTGGTGCCGTGATGAACTATTGATTCATGCGTTCTCGGGGGTGGTAGCTATTTCTGTTAATCTAGATGATTGGGTGAAGGATCACTTAATTAAAGAAAGTTGGGGGTGGCCATGGGATCTTAAATTAACAAGCAATATCTTTGATTGGGAAGTAGAAGAGGTAACAACGCTGATGGAGGAAATTCATAAAACAAAAGTAAGAGAAGGTTGGGATAAAAGAGAGTGGACTGGGGAAGCAGGTGGTTTCTCGGTTAAGTCTATGTATAATTCTATGTCTGGGGTTGTAAGAGGGGAGGGACCTTGGAAGATAATTTGGTATGCGGGGACTCCATTTAAGGCGTCCTTTTTATGGGCTGTAGTGTTAGACAAAATCCTTACATGTGATAATCTCAAAAGGAGAGGGTGGTCAATAGCTTCGAGGTGCTGTCTTTGTAAAAAGTAGGAGAATGTTTCATACTTGCTTATTCATTGTGAGGTGACTAGGAAGATTTGGTATTCCTTCTTCAGAAGGTTCAACTTAGAGTGAGTTATGCAAGACCAGTTCAAGTCAGCTTTGAGCAGTTGGGGTTGGGAAAAGAAAGGAGGGGAAGGAGAAAGAGCTGCATTTTATGGAAATTATGTCTGGCAGCAATCCTGTGGACTGTATGGGTTGAGAGAAACCAGAGGATCTTCAAAGAGCAGGAAAAAGAAACCCATAAGATAATTGAAAGTACCTTATCATTACTATTTTTTTGGTCATCTGACTATACAGAATTTAAGGGGAGTAGCTATACTGAATTTGATTGTAAATTGGGAATGAGATGGGATACACAGCTAGTTATAGGTTTACTAGTTTCGGGCTTATATCCTGTATATATACTCTCTTACTGTAAAGTTTTTGGCGTTAGGGCCATTTTAATAGAAACCTAATTTTACTAATCCCAAAAAAAAAAAAAAAAACCCAATCCAATTAAAACCATTAGTTATCACTTGATAGACTGGTGGTAGATTTACAAACAACAAAATCTGAAGGGGGTTAATGTTATTTTAAAAAGGTGAGTGGAGGTATCTGTTATTTTGCTAAACCTCAATGGAAGTTTATGTAATTTGTGCTATTTAGCATTAGTAAAATAAAGAAATAGGAAAGTTATAGAGTGCCATACAAGAATGCATGGTGTTTCAGACGACACATGGCTGATATGGGTACATGATTTAAATTAGAAGAGTCTATACAACACCAAGGTTTCCAGTATCAGCTGGTTTTAAACTTTTAATGGTGGCTGATACAAATTTATAGATAAAGGCATTGAGTGATACCTTTACCGATAACCTTAATTTTTAATGGTATCAGCCGATATTCGATACATATAAGCCGATATGTACCGACTTGTATTGGTTTTGAGGGGGCCGAACCAATACTCTAACCCTTATTCATCACAGATTTGAGTATTAAAAATTCAAAAAATTCACTGATCGAGAAGCACATGTTGTATTTGTTGTTCCTCTTGTTGTTTGTTGCTCTGAAGCTGTTTTTGCATATGTAATTATGCTATTGTAACCATTTATTTCCTAATTTAAAGTGGAGGCATGATCTCTTTAGTTGATGAACAAATAGGCAAACTTGGATTAGTCAATATCCGTTATAAACCATGGGATGCAGATCAGTCCAGGGTTGGACATGGGATTCTAGTTCCCATCAATTGTTGCATTTCTACTGTTGGCCAATGGGATGTGGGCCATTGCAAGCAATGTAATTCACTTTCTGTCAATCGAAGCATACATGCCTTTTATTAGCATAGCCTCACAATAGTTCATTTTATTATTGAATAAATAAATTGATAACCATAGAATATTTCAAATATTGATATAATGAAAAAAATATATAAAAATGGAAAATCATTTCTGATCGTCTTTGTAGAGCTTATGTTAGATGCTCATGTTATACACTGTCCAGGTATTGATTTGAAGGAATAGTCATTTGATCTGCACTTATCAAACCCAAACATACCTGTTCTAGTCGACATTATTTTCTGATCCATCTTTGTGGAGCTTGTGTCAGATGCTCATGTTATACATTGTCCAGGTATTGATTGAAGCAGTAGAAAATCATATGCCCCAAGTGATTGTAATTGATGAAATTGGTACTAAACTTGAAGCAATGGCTGCAAGCACAATTTCTCAACGTGGAATACAACTTGTTGCTACTGCTCATGGAGTAACAATAGAGAATCTAATAATGAATCCTTCATTGGAGATGCTTGTTGGCGGAATACAGGTAAAATAAATATATTCTTTACATTTTTTTTTGTTTAATTTTTTATCTACATTTAGCACATGTTATATATATTAATTATTTGGGGGTGTGTAATTGAAGAATCTGGAGTTATCTTGGTGACAAGCTACTGTTAAATAAATTATATTGTAAGATGTTGTTTCCAAAAGCTTCTGGTTATGGATTTATGAAGAATATATAATTTATCTAATGCCCATTGTACTTCCTGTGACATGTTTCTAATCAAGCCAGAAGGAAATTTTATCATTTAAAATAACTAATTGCCTAGAAAGGGCACTTCTGATAATGAGCTACATCAGATTTGGAGTATTAGCTTGGTTTTGTGTGTTTGATCTGGTAGATTGCATACCATTAAAGAAAAAGGAAAAGCAGATATGATTGTTACAAGTTTCTAATTCTTTTGTAAACGAGAAGGTTGTAGTAAAAAGATTTGGTAGGCTTTCCAGACCATTGAAATCCAGATTATATGGACCAAACTTGGCATTATCCGAAACTCAATTTGCACTAAAGCTCTTGTGAGTAATTACTGAATGTAAACTGATATGGTCTATTATTTTATAAATGAAGATGGTTATTGTCCTATTGGCACGTACTCGTATATTTTTCTGTTGGATGCATTAACCTCTGCATCTGTTAAGTGTTAAATATATATTGTGAATAGATACCTATGCATGCTTCAGAACTTGACTTGAGTATGAGGTGGTGGACTTGGTGAACCATTGACATTTGGATTTTTTTTTATAGGAGATAGATTCTAATGGCATAATTAATGTTCTTAAAATATTAGGAATTATAATAGGTTATAGTACAACTGTTTGTAGTATTTATCTACTGAAAAGTACTCATGAATGTTACTGTAAAGACAATAACTGGTTATTTTGATGTTAAACAATGTTGAATCAGTTTAATTCTAATTATTTATTTTTTAGCCAAGCCAGACCAGCCTATCAAACCAAGGAATGGTGCCTTTCTTGTTTTGGTTTAAACCTGGCTCAGTTCACTTGTAAAACAGGTGTAAATCAATGCAAACTGGTGTCAGACAGATGGTCTTTTCACAAATCAGATTTTAGCTCCTTTCTCTCAAATAATAATTTTATGACTTCACCAAAGTGTCAGACAGATGGTCTTTTCACAGATAAGTATTGAACTCCTTTTTCTCAAATAATAATTTTTATGACTTCACCAAGTCGTTGGTATGACCTCCAGTTCAACTGGGTTAAACTGGAATGCTTCTAACCAGTTTGACATCCAGTCTGGTACTTGAAAACATGGGTGCAACGTACATGAGAATGACAGCCCCTGTATTGGTTCATGACATTTATAGGAGGTATTGAACATTAGAAGCTTCAAACTTCCCAAAAAACTTGCACATCCATACGTGTACCAAAATATTGCGCTTCTAGTGTGCTTGAATAATTAAAAAAACTGACAATAAGAATAATTACATTTTTTTTGGTCAACATGGATTTCATATTTTATCTGGTAAACTGGGATAGACTAAAAATAGCTTTTTAATTCTTTATTGTTGGGTTTTTGTTTTCTACGTCTTTTACTGTCTGATTTAGTGGACTAGTTTTGGTCTTTAAAGAAGAATATCTACTGTCTTGTAGAGAATTCTGATCGTGGGTGCTGCTATAGGCCCTTTTGCTGTCATTCTGACAGTTTTAGTTTGATATGATCTGGAATTAACCTTTTTTTAATAGGGAAGAAAATAATTTTTATAACCATTTTGACTTCTATTAAATTTCTCAGAATTAGTTACTGTTAGTCCATTTGATTATTACTCTATTTTTTTTTAATTGTTTGTTATTTTTTTTTCTTTTTTTGATTAGTTGCATTTTTTCATGTACCCAAGAGTGTTACCCTAGGGGATGAAGAGGCTAGCAGAAGGGGTGTCCAGAAGACTGTGCTGGAGAGGAAAGGACCATCAACATTTTCTTGTGGAGTGGAGATTATATCCAAGTCTGAGTTACGAGTTCATCGTAGTTTGGAAGCAACAGTGGATGCTGTCCTTTCAGGTGATCTTTTGTTTCCTCTCTCTCTCTCTCTCTCTCTCTCTCTCTCTCTCTCTATTTTGCGTTCTGAAAGCAGAAATATGTTGTTGGTCATCTCCTTGTTTTATATGAATGTTCTTGGACAAAGGTCAATCTTCAAATTTCGAAGTTCGCAAATTGAACTCTCAGGAAGTGGGTCGTGATATTCAAGTTGTAGATAAGGAACCTCTCCTTGATGTCTCCTATCATGTGCGAGATGAAATCATGGTTGAAGATCATATAGAGATGAAGAATGGAAGCGCTTGCCATGATGAATCTACTCCAGAATTCACTGATAGGATTGCAGAGCAGCCTTTTGAAGTTGAGATGCCACTTCATCTGTATGTTTATGGGGTAAGACATCATTACCTTGCAATATATTTTTGGTAAAATGAATTTATGTAATTGAGATTTTCTTTATATTACGAGAACTTTGATTTGTTCATGATTCCTTTGGATTCTTCAATTCTCATTATTTGTGAAGAATGGCTGCAACATTGGAATCAAAAGTGTCAAGGTGATGCCTAGGCGATAATGATTCCCTAGGCAAGGCAATTATCAAAAAAAAAAGAAAAATCCGTTGGCAAGGTATCACTTAGGTATTGTTTAGGTGAGGCATTAGTGACCATACTTTTTTTGAGGGAGAAAGTTCGGAGGAAGAGGAGAGCATGAATGCTGTTTCACATTTTCTGTTTTGATTATATATTAAGCAGATGAAAGTATCTAGCCCTGATTACTTAAAATCAACAAATAGAGCAGCAGGGAGAAAACTTGTCACTTTCTTGAAGTTGCCTACGCATAAAGAACTAATCTACCCTTATTACGTAAAATAATAACACTGACACTCCCCCTAAAATTGGAGCATAGATAGTATGAGTTGCCAGCTTGGAATATATGAGCTCTAATTGAATATAACTAAGATATCTTGTGAAAATATGGCAAGCTAATTTTGTGATACTTGAGTTCCCCCTCAAATTGGACAATCCACTTACATGTGCTTGGTTTTCTCATGGAAGAAAGGATTGTTATCAGTATGAGTGTTGCTTGATTATCACAGTGCAGGCTGTGCAGCTCCATTAGTGCTTCTGTCTTGAATCCTAATTCCTGCATGAGAGATGTCAAAGATATGAACTTGCATATGATGTGTGCCAATCCTGTATTCGACTTCTGCACTTGTACATTTTGTTTCTGCTGTTCCATGTACCTAAAAGTCCACCAGCAGATGCACATTACCCAGTGGCCGACCTTCTATTAGATGGAGAATCAACTCAATTAGCACCTGAATAGCTAGTTATACCAATATGTCCATTGGTTTTTATAAAGAATACCATGCACAGTAGTCTCCTTGAGCTATCTCAAGATATGTACAATTGTGTGCTTGAAGGATGCTAACAACCCAAAAAAGGCTATTTTCGAAGGTATACTGCTGCTCCAATTATACTTCTAAGGTGAAGTTTTCCCCTGAATCAATGAGAAAGATATAAAAGGACTTCAGTGTAAACCTCTTTGAAGAATTCAAAATCCGTTCTCTTCTATCTGTGCTGTTTGCATGCATCTGGGCTGAACATAAATTATTCAGAATCTGAATAGTTAATCCATTTTGCTAAGGAGAAATTCCCTTCTAAAAACTGGGTTCCAAGTCATCGCCTCTCCTCTCACCATGTAGCCTTCTAAGGTTCTACCAATGCCTTTTTTGTTCACAGCAAACTGAAAGCACCTACAAAAGGAAAGACTTAATGGTTCCATCCCACACCACCAATCTGACTAGAATGCAACTGTGGATCCATGCCTAACTGCTAACTTAACCTCGTGAAAACGACTCCTGTACCTTGACTATTCCTTTCCATAACCCCATCCCATGAGTGCCCACACTCTATTTGTTCTCCAATCCAACCTATCCTCTCCATATTTTGCAGAAATGATTTTCCTCCATAAGCTCTCTTTCTCTTCTCCAAACCGCCAATTGCCACTTCCCAAACAAAGACTTATTTAGTAGAATAAAGGACTAGTCCAAGACCCCTCTCTGATTTTGGTTTGCATACCTTCCTCCTTTAGTCAAATAGTATTTGCTTTATCAAAAAAAATATCAAATAGTATTTGAACTCATCATTCCTTCCATGCCAAAAAATATCCCTTCTGATTCTTTCTAGTTTTTCAGCTACTCCCACTGATATAGTGAAATGACGACGTGTGTTAGGGGACTTGGTAAAGCGCTATGAATGAGTGTCAACTTTCCTCCTTCGGAAAGAAATCTTTGCTTCCAAGGTGCCCTTTTTTTCTTTTTTCTTTTTTTTCGTGGAATCTCTCCACTTTATTCAACATTGAAATATTCTTATATGAGGCTGCCAAGGGCAGCCCCAAGTATACTGAAGGTAGAAAACCCACTCAACATCCCAATTGACTGCAAGCTCATTCAAATTCACCATGTCTCCTACTGCAATGAATTCAGTCTTGGATTGGTTAATACGGTCTGAAAACCACCTCAAAGCAACGAAGAATACATCTAAGTGCTCTAAGCTGGGAATGAGAAGTCTTACAAAGTATCATAGTGTAATCTGTAAACTGTGTATGAGTGACCTTCATCTCTTCACTGCCCCCGAAATACTTTCTTTAGGATAGGTTAATGTTTGCAATGGATCTTTTCTCTTCTATACCAAAACATTGTCGTAATTGTCCCAAAGATGAAAACATTTTTAAAATGATCTTTCAAGTTCTTGGTATCAGGATCATCATTACCAGTAAGAACAATGTCATCAACATAGCTATCAGTACAATCATTTGTGATTTAGTCTTTTGATGGAAATATCTACATCATTCCTCAGCCCATAGGACACCACCTCACTGAATTTTGAAGCAAGCTCGTGGAAGTTGCTTTAGACCATACATTAAATCTACATGTAACCATATGTTCTTGACCAAAAGAAACCCTAAAATAGAGCGTCCTTAATCCATGAATCTTTGAACTAAGTACTAGGTACTTAATCCATAATGTTAAGAGTTGCTGCCATCAATCGAGTTAGATTGTGAATGGCCACCCAGAAGGAATGACAATCAATCAAAAATTTTGAAAAACCGATAAGTTCTAACGAAGGAGGCATGATTAGAGGAACAAAGTATTAGGCACCCCCTTTCAACCAACACAAGTGTTGGTAACCTTAGGTTATTTCCATCTTGACGACTTATCAAATGAAAAGTATCTTAGGCTGTGTTTGGAACCTTGGATTTTAGAAGAAAAGAAAGAAAAGTAAAAAGAAATGGAAAAGAAAAAAAATGATAAGTGTTTCTTTTCATGTATTTGGTTAATAAAGTGACATATAAAGAAAAGAAAATCAAATTCCGGTGAATTCCGACGAGTTCTCATATATTCCGGCATGGTTGATTGGCTGCAAAGGAAAGACGAGATGCTGTGAGTAGGACTTTCAATAGGTCGGATCCTGATCCGATACCGACCCGAATTCGATTAAATTTATCCAATTTAATCGGATTTTTACCCGATTAAATATCTGTCGGGTCGGATTAGGATCCTAATAAGTTAATCTGTTTATAATCGGATTCGAATATGGATGCATACACATCCGATCTGATTAAGATCCGAATCCGATTAAGTTGTAAGGATACTTAAGTATTTTTTTTTTATATATGCCGGGGATAGTTAAGTAATTTTAATTAAAACTATATATATTATCAAACCCTAACCCTAAATCGTAACCGGCAATCTCTATGCTGGTTAAACAAATCTCTACGGTGCTTCTTCTTCTCAGATTAAACCCTAACGAGCATTCTCTACGGCTCTTCTGAAATCTGAAGTTATCATTCTCCTAACTAGCATTCTTCCTTCAATTCGTAGTTCGTACCGTACCTAAATAATCGGATTTGGAGAAAAAAAGAGAGAGGCCAAAACGCCCCATTCGTCCTCCATTAAACCTCTGCAAACCTTTGTCCCTAACCCCATTCATCTTGATCAAAACCCTTGGCAAAACCCCCTATTATTGCCAGTAAAACCAACCTGAAAATTCCCAATTTAGCAGCTCTGCAGACCTTTGTCCCTAATCCCATTCGTCTTCATCAAAAACCTTGGCCGAAACCCCTTCTTCTCCTCTAGAAAACCAATACCCAAACCCCCATATTTCCCTCTGTTTTGTCCAACCCGAAAATTCCCCATTTTTCTTTTTGTTTTCCCAAAGAAAAAACCCTTGTTTCTTCCTCATTTAATCACATGCAGAAATCGAGTCCAACTTTAGACTAAAAATCCCATCCTCCTGTTATTCTTGGGGCCATCAATCTCAAGACAATTCATCCTAGTTAAGGCAAAGGAAAGATCAACGGCTGTGCAATTTCAACATGCAAGAGAAATCAAAAATTTTTCTGTTAATGTTCATCTATACTGATCTTATGAAGGTTGTTGGGTTCATTGATTCTTTGGTTTTTATCCTAAATTTCTGGGAAACCGATCGATTGTGCTGAGATGTAATTTGATTTAGGTTCCTTAATTTTATCATATTTTCCTCCAAATTTATGGGAATGGATTTTTTCTGAGATGTAATTTCATTTAAGTTCACTAATTTTATGATTTCTTCATCCTAATATTTTGAGGAAGCTGATTGATTTTTTTTAGGATGTAATCGACTTTCTAGCTTAACCCATCTCATGGTTTATGTCATTTAGTTAAATCGATTTTTGTTTTCGAAGGAGAGCGCTGCTTATTCGGATTCTGATATTTAATCGGATTCGAATATGGATTGCTTGCTCACTCCCAAGTGCAGGAGTTCGAAGAAATATAATACTCGGTGAGTCCGAGGTCGAATACAGAGAGCACGGAATTCAAGACAAAAGAGTGTTAAGAACAATTATAGTAGTGGGAAATTATTGGTAATTAAAAGATAATATTTAAAGGATAAATAAAAGTAAATAAAAAGGGTTTAAAATTAATGGTGAGAATGCACAGGCATCGGGACAGTTCCTTGAACCGGTATGAAATTCATTGTAACTCGGGCAGATTATATGCTTGATTGCTATTAAGACCTTTGATTCGGTTGAACTAAAATAATTCAGGAACACTTCTTAACCGTAGTTCACGACGTGGCTAGAATACTTTTAGGAAAACCCATTCAATTTAATTCTAAATTCCTATTAAAACCATGAGAAATTCTCCTTAATGATGAGAAAAACATGATTAAACTCGTAAAAAGAATGAAGAATTCATACAACACAAGAAATCAAAATAGATTAACAATCAAAACATAATTTCATTGAAATAAAGAATTACAATAAACTCATACCAATTACAAGGGACTTCACCCCTAGCCTTTGCAGAGAATTAGGCTTTCATGAAGAAGAAGAAAATTGCAGAAAAATATAGAAAAGAAGTAAGAAGAAGAAGGGATCCTTAAACTTGTGATTCTTCCCCCTTTTATAGAGTTCCAATTCGTCCTCCTTAGTTTGAGAAAGAAAACCTTGAAGAAAATAGTTACTACCCTTTGATTTCCTCCAAACAGAAAACTTCACGAGTTTCTTCTTGCACTGCCTATTGGACCTTCCAAACGAACGAATTGGACTTCGATGTCTTCACGAAAATTGTATATCTACTTCTTAGCTTTCCAGAGCCACCAAAATCACCTTATTTTGACGTTCCTACAATGAGTTATGGTCAAAATACCGAGATCTATTCAGAAAAATTCTGGAAAGTAACTTTCCTAAACTCAAAATAGAAACCTCATCTTTTGTGGAGCAAATTTTCACGAAAATTGAACACCAATCAAACTAGGGACTTCTAGAAGCCTTAGCCATTCTTTCTAAATTTATTCCCTTTGAACTTAATCCGACCCGTCGAAGCTGACCCGTCTGATGTAATCTGACCCGATCTGGTCTGAACCGATTTGGGTCCGATTTCCCTTGATTAGGATTGATCTCCAAAATTTTCTATGCATTAATAAATTAAGCATAATTAATACAATTAAAATACAAAGCAATGGTAATAAAGAATTGGTAATTTCTATGTAAAATGAAGAGTTTAATATGAGAAAATACCAGATAAGTCAT
>JAUPMG010000005.1:7888324-7911236 GCA_031762675.1 Pachysandra terminalis
AACCAACACGTTAACCAAGTTAGTGACGACAGAAAAACTGGAGCTATGCTCAGCTTCAGTGAGTCTTGACTCTTCAAGCCTGATGATGTGGATGAGCGCACCAGTATGCACCTATTGTTTTTGGAGTTTTTTTATTTCTGAGCTACAGTCTCCAAGTAGAAGATTGTGGAGCTTGAGTTGGATATTTCTACAATACTAATTTTGACTTGTCAAGGCCTATTAGAAATAGGCAGTTTTCACTCTCGGCATTATGGTTTTCACGAGGTTTTTCTCATCTTGTAAAGCTTCAAGGATTATAGTGGATTTCTAGTCCTAATTTTGACTTGACAAGTCCTATTAGAAAAAAAAACAGTCGTTTGGACTGTTTTTTTTTTTTTAAGCTATGTATCGAGCGATACTCTCGATAAATTGAATTTATCGAGAGTATCAATACGGCATTTTTTTTTATTGTATCGTGTTTTACATATAATTATCGTATCGACCTAGTCGATACACGTAGTATCGCCCGATACGGGCGATACGATACGATATTTTGAACTATGATTCGATGTCGACGACTATAAGTCCACATCAACTCTCTCGATCTAGGTCTGCATCTCTCTCCCTGTCTCTGCCCGCCTATACCATGTGTTGGAGGGACAATCCTTATAGCTCTATCAAAGGAGTCTCGTAGATGGATTTGATCCTTCAGCTTTGATCTGCTCCTTCATAAGCCTACTGGACTCGTAGATGGATCTCATTGTAGGGTACACACCTTATTCCATTGCCCTCAACACACAATAGATGGGCTTTAACATAGCATCCAGATCACGGACCTCATCCCAAAATGAGTTGGCAAGAGCAATGTTCTCTACTCTATTGCTAATGACAGTACGACTCTAAGGGCAACTGTTCCAATCATCTCCAGTAAAAAGTCTCTCAATCATGCCTTGTGCCTTAGGATGCTCTCTATTGTTATGTAGTTTGTGGCGAAGCATGTGATACCTAGTTTAATTATATCAGCGCCATATGTCTTCTTTATCTTGGCTAACACATAAGAGTAGTTGTAGATGAAGTTTTTCAAGGTCCTAGCATTCTCTAACACATTCAAGACCATCTGCCAGTGTGCAATAGATTCCAACACCAGGTCAATCAATGTGCAACACATAGAAAGGTTATACTTATGTTATGTCATCCTGAATGCGTTCACATGCGCACTTCTGTTGTATCATCCTTCAGTAGGCCAGTATTATAGTTTGCATCCTTAATATTATTAGATGCGTCTATTGACCTCATCAATACAGCTTGTCCCTTACAATTACAGTAATACCATGAAGTTTATGTTGGATCATCTGGTGGGTCCTTTCCAACCATCACACATAATAGTAACGTCAAACTTGTCGTGCCCCGAATTCCACACTCAATAAATCCGGTATGGGATTCGAAGAATGACCATCATCTCCACATGAAAGATGGACATCAGATGCACAACATAATTTATTACAACATTATACAATTATATACATTAAAATCTACATGTTACATTGTTGTTCTACAATTTAAATCTTAATAAAATTAATACAAGCACATCATCTCTGGATCTAAACCTTTAGGAATACCTAACTAACCAACCCAAGCTTCCTTTGCGCTAATCTCATGATCAAGTTTTCATTAATTACCTACAAAACACTGCATACACATGCACCAAGATACATATATATACAGGAAAACATAATGAGTTTTTCATCCCAGTAAGCAATAACCAGATGAAAGAGTACGAGAAATCATGCTATTTGAAATAATAGTTATAAATCACAACTTTAAACGTAACGGAAATAAAAATAAACAATATGCAGTATGAAACATTCCAATAATCAAGCATGACATTCTAACTAATATATAAATAAAATAACCGGAACATACATAAAGATGTTCAGGCTGGCACGGACACTTTGGTGCCTTCCCATAGTAGCTGGCACTAGGGCACAACTCACTGGCGCAAGGCTCATGGTAAATTCAACTTACTATAGGAAATTAAATATACAGAAGTCACTCTGATGCCATGACCGGGTCAGGGCTTATAACCATCAGTAGAAACTGAACAGAATCCACATGATCAGATGGGATAAAACAGTCACTTGTAAGGACTCTAGAACGTCGCTTGTCAACCGGCATCCAAAGGAAACATCATAAATTCATCATTCATTTCACAGATACATACTATGGATGTAGTAGTCACACATTGGCCTACACCCACATATCGGCACAAAGCCCCGGGCATATTGCCTGCCCCACATAGCACACATCTCATACGTATGCAAATCATGCACATAAAATCCAAATGAAGATGTCTTTCATGATTAAAACATGTATCTACACTTATATTATGCTTTAACACTTATAGATAGTATGATATTATACCAAGACCGTCAAATCTGAGAAAACATAGTATTGTAGAAATGCCAAAGGTAGCTTCAATTAGCCAAGGGGCTCCTTCAGTTAACCAAAGGTGACAGATACCTAGAAATATAGTTTTTACAGCAAACTCTAATCTGAACTTCAAAACAAAATCACAGTATTTTTACATCAAACTTCAAATTTGAATTAAAAAACAGAAGATATGATTGCAAACTAATCCAAGCATGAAAATATATTCTAAACCCTACTAATTTTATAGTTTCAAATCCAAAACTATATAATTAGTATTATTACTTACCTTAGGTACAAATTTAGCACAAACACAACCTCCCCTCAACTTCCCCTTTGAATTATGCTTAGCTCTACCTTACTAGCTTATATACTTCTTCTTCTTCTTCTTCTTCTCTGCATAATCTTAGCTTCTAACTAGACTACTAAGTACTAATCTATTTACTAGCTTATATACTTGTCTAATTAATAATATAAGTAACTTACTAATCTCATACTAACTAATTAATTTACCAACTTATATACTTAATTAGTAATATCATTAGTTTACTAGCATTATATTAACTTATTAGTTAATACTAATCATTTTTATTTAGTCTTACTTCAACTAATCTGAATTAGTGTTAATTAACAAGGATTAGCCTTAATTTTATTATAATTAAGTTTAATCTTATCTCTAGGGACATTTGTCCCAATTCTAGCCTAGGTCTTGCCACGTGTCGTGTGTAGGCCTAGGTTACCTTTTGACTATGCTTTAATCGCATTCCTGTAAGTATCGAGTTTAATTATTAACTTTATAACCTATTTACAAATTTGCCATTTGTTTAATTACATCCATATCCCATTAATTCGATGTATCTCACCTCAAGATTTACATACATGTCACCCAATCAAATTCCAGCATAAATTAATCAAGTCATACATATGTGCAACTAGCCCTAAAACATGCTTAATCATTCAAAGTGATATGTTAAATCTTAAACATGCTATAACTAAAATATAATTAGTGCAATCTACCTCACCTCACCTAGCATATACTAATCATCCAATCATTAATTAATTAGATTATAAGATAGCCTACTTAACACTAACAAACCCTAACTAGGATTAAAATCACTACAGTAATTAGTTAAATAAGGTGAGGTCTCTAATTAACAAATAAAACAAAAGTAGTAGCTAATTAGCCATAATTTAACACAATTAAATATTAATTAGCTATTACTCAACATTCAAGATATTACAATTATATCTAATATTGACTTATTACAATTAGTGTCTACCACTCTTACCTATCATTACTAATCCCAGTATTTTAAATGACTAATCCAAGTGTCTCATGCAATTAATACTTTATATAGTTTACACTATCCAACTAATCTCTTAATTTTTAACTAAGGAATACTTACCAGTAAATATGTTCAAGGTACTTATGAAAGGGAACCTCAAGGATCTTCCTGTACAGTGATTCGATATTTCCTTTCTACATCATTTACTCATAATCATCTCATGTGTATCCTTTCATTGAACAAACCCAACTATTAGTTAGCTACATCTTTACATTCAAAAACTATATAGGTATTCATATCGGTGGACATTTATATACACACTTATGTACTTACAAGTATAAACTATATCATAGTAATCATCTATTTATTATCTAATTAACTATGCTTAGTGATAATCTAGGTTGAGGTCACTATAAAACTCTTCCTGGTGTGGCCTCAAACTTTCAATGCACTCTTTAATTTCTCTCCTCGTCATCAAATATTATCCCATAATCTCATGAGGGTTGGGGCAAGACTCCTTTTCCGGCCTCATGGATCTATCATGTTCTTGAATGAGGGGAGGCCATTGCAGTAGCTGCAATGTGGCTTGATATAAAGAACTTCGAAATAAACTCTCTCATCTCCCTCGCATTCCTTTCAATCCATACATCCTTCATTCTCTTCTTAGAATCTAAAGACTTAAAAAGAGAAGGATCCATGGGTGGATCTGGTATTCTCAAACTCTATTCTTGTCTGAAAGGTCATGTATCTGATGGTTCAACTCCTAATGTCCTAGCCGCCCTTGATGGCCCAGCACCTGAAGAGCCATCTTTAGAAAATCCACACCTCTTGGCCTCTCTTCTCTTCTACTCAGGTTGCATAGAGGCGTGCCATCCATCTGGATAACTATCCTTGTCCGCACTCAATCAGGAGGCTAGACAATATCATCATTGGAGTCATTTGTACTGACAGACACCTGTGTGGGTTGTGCTAGTCTCCTCCTATTTATTCCTTCTCTCCGTTACTACTAGCAATAGACTTTAGATGTTTCTTCATCAACCTCTTCACCTCAAGGGGCACCATATGGCATTCATTTACCCGTGTGCCAAGTGCTTCTTTAATCTAGAAACACTCCCACTCATGATTTTCTAATGACAATGGTTGCACACAAACTTATTCTTATCATCCTTATAAGGGTTTGCACGGCTCCACTCAATATCTTCCTTCCTACCCACAATATAATTTCAAAAATAAGGTAATAGTCTATATGAAGTATAAGAACAAGCAAAGAAGTATGAGAACATCAATTAGCATTTTCTAACAAATTATTTTTCAATAGTTTTTAAAAAGTTTACTAATTTATATTATCTTTATACTTTCTATTATTTTTTAAGCTAAGAAATGTTATATAGTTAACGGCTAACTACTTGGATGAGTAATAGGCAATTAACCTTTTCTAAAAAATTTCTATTTTTTCAATATTTTCAGAATTTTTTAATAATTTCAATTCTTTAATTATTATTTAGGCTAAGAAATGATTATATAGTTGAGCAATGGCAAACTACTTGAACAAGTAATTGGCCACTAAACATTTTTTTTTTACATTTTTATTTTTCTATATTTTTTTGAAATTAATAAATGTTTAATATTTTAAGGGAAAATTTCACTTTGACCCTTGAGGTTTTGGATAATTGTAGTTAGACCCCTTGAGGTTTCCGATGAAGGGTACCATTGTAATTTCAAAAACCTTAACTGTAATTATCAAAAACCTCAGGGGGTTAAAATGTAGTTTTCCCTATTTTTAACACCTTTGATTATTTTTAAATCTAAAAAATTATTATATGTTAATTGCATTCAAGTAATTGGCCAAATTAATTAAATTTTCATTAATAAATGTTTTTACTACCTTTACATTCTTTATTCATAGCATATTGAATTTTTTATATATGTATATATATTGTTCTTATTGATTTTTTGAATTAAAAGATTAAATAAATAATATTTTTACCAAACAATCAAACTAACGACACCCATCGATAAATCGGGCATCATTACATAATATGTATATTAATTTCAAATGGTTTGGCTATTTACAAGGTCAAGAATTAGGGGGGAAAACATGTTTTACCTCAAACATGCACTTCCCACGAGCGCTAAGAAATCCTTCTAGGAGTGTTTTTGATTTCCAAAATACTGAAAAAAAATGATGAAAACGGAGTTTTGGAGGGTACCTAGGGTTCAAGAAGGGAGGAGAAGAGAAAAATTGAGAAATGTCGCTGAAACTTCCATTATATCAATGCAATTTTGGCGACATAGTGGAAAAAAAAAGAAAGAAAAGGAAATCAACGATTTTCCTTGCAATTTCATAACGACTCCCCTCCAAATTGTGAAATTTTGGTGGCATGTCGCGGAATTTAAAGCACTGGCGGGCACTGATTGGGGATTCCATATTATTCCCCAACCAGGTTATGTTCTGTGCATTCTCTTGTATCCATTCATTGTGGTCAAAATCACCATCATTAGGTTTTTCCTCATGTTTGTACTCGAATTATCCTTTGGTCATCAGGAAAACTTGCATAGATTTCGACCATTGGAGTTAGTTTGAATCATTCGATTTAATAGAAGTCATCTAAAGCCCAACAAACTCAGATGGGCTAAGCACTCTGAACTTACTCTCTCCTTTGTTATCAGCACTGAAAAACTGATAATTAGTAGTAAAAAAAAGTGGGGGCAGAGACGCCTAAGTAAGGTTGCCCCACACAAACAAAAACTTATACATCGGGGGATTCTTGCTCTTGAATCGATGAAAACGGAAAGAGCAAACCACCCACGAAAAAAATGGCACTGAATTAACAAACTGTGAAGAACTGCTCCCTCATACACAACTATTCCTCTTTATGGTAAATGCCAAATAAGAGGAAACATCTCTTTACCATACCTCAGATATTATCCCAAAGATTCATAATATCACATGAAAATAAAATTTATTCATATTTAACCTAATATAAAGGTTAAAATTGAAAATAAGGCATAGCTCAGACCAGAATACTATTGCAAGAAGGAAAAAACTGTAATTTACTACTAAAGAGTTTTTTTTTCTATAGAGAGGGAGGAAAGGTGTCTTTTTCTTTTCTACAGAGAGAACTATATACAAAAACCGTAATAGAGCTTCATTTATTTGTGTCTTCAATCACCGTGTTTATTACTAGTGTTTTGGTACTTCGGCAATCAAAACTTGGTACCTCAAGGAGATCATGTTATATCAACTGCCTAGGGTTCACATCTAGGTGAAGCAGTGGCTTATTGTTGTCTAGATGATGCTTTTAGTCGCTGCATTGAATTTAACTTTCTTTTTTTTTTTTTTTTTTTTTTGATTATTGTGCTGCTCTTTTAATTCCTTACGAGGCCGTTTTGAGAAACAATCTTCAAGAGTTTGTTTTACTCATTCCCACAGTCCCTTTGGAACCCTTTATTGCTACCAGCAGTAGCAAATCACTGCTATGACTCTTCTATCTGTACATTTCTAGCCAATTAATTCTGTATGTTTTGACTTTATTATTTATCATGCTATTAACTTGAATTCCTATGGGTAAAATTTCATATAATTAAATATCTTATGTTATGCATGTAGGCTTAAATCATTTCAGATTGTAGTTTCTAAATTGCATCTTTGGCCCCATACTAATTATGCATGTCCATGGATTCTAAGTTCCCCAGTTACTATAGTTGTCAAATACCTAGGTGAACCTAGGCAGTAGACCTTCCTATTGTCTAGGCAATCGACTAGGTATATGCACTTGTTTGGGCGCTTAATTTATATAATTATATTTTCAACTTAAGATTTAATAAATAACATCATAAGAGAGTTTAATAATGATATATAAGTATTAACTAATATGTTAATATTTTTTTATTGGTAAACAAGAGTTTCTATTAATATAGCCCAAAGGCCAAAAAACAATACAGTAAGAGTATGTATATACAGGTTACATACTCACAGCAAGAGAAAACAAAGTATTTAACTCTGTGTCCCAATTCAACCCCCATATATAATCAAATTCCGAAAAGCTAACCCCCCCAAAATCTGTAAAATTAGATATCCAAAAAAATAGTAATTGTAAAGTGAATTCAATCAACTTTTGAGTATCCTTTTCCTGATCTTTGAAGATCCTCTGATTTCTTTCGCACTAAACAGTCCACATTATTGCTGCTGAGCATAAGTTCCATAAGATATAACTTCTTCTTCTACCCCTCTTTTTCTTTCTCCAACGTCAACTACTTAGGTCTGCCTTGATCTGATCTTGCTGAACCCATTCTAACTTTAATCTTTTAGTAAAGGAGAACCAGATCTTCCATATTATCTCACAATGAAGAAGCAAGTGAGAAATGTTTTCCTCCTTTTTACACATACAGCACCTCGAAGCCATTGACCACCATCTCCTTTTGAGATTATCGCAAGTAAGAATTTTATTCAGCGCTGCAACCCATAAAAGGAAAGACACCTTTGGAGGAGTATATTGTGAATAATAAGTTTTGAGCATTAACTCATGAATTAATGTAAATTACATAAATAATAAACAACTATAACTGTTCATAAAATGTAGAATATAAATATATTATTGATTAAAAAAAACTATTAGGTATCTGTAGACTTTGATTGTGAGTCATCGTTGCAATAATTTTATTTAATATAAAAGTGAGTCATGTGAATATACTATTATGAATAAGGTAAAAATATTATTATTAATAGGCTAAGGAGAAATATATGATAAGTTAATGTAGGTAATATAAATTTATTAGTAATGTCTTCATGCAAATATATTGTGATTAATAAATTAATGGGAAAGAAGCAATACTTTAATATAAATAATATAATGATTTGGTGGTGGGGGACTTGTTTGCTGTTATATCATGGATGAGGTTTCCTAGTGAGCAGCTTGGAGATTATCACGTCATTCAGTTGACTTACTCTTTAGTGGATGGATTGAACATCTCGTTCTCTCATGTTCTTAGGACAGCCAATGGTTTGGCACATGGGTTGGCTAGAGAGGGAATGGGCAGGGAAGATTGCTTTCGTGGCATCCCAACCGATGAGATGGTGGCTGGTTTGTGAGCATATGTTGTATATTATGACATGTAGATATTCTTGTATAGCTTGCTTATGTTGCTTCTTTTTTTCTTTTCCTGTTTCATGACCTAACCCTTGGTTGATTATCTTTTGTATAACCTCTTCTTAGTAAATATATACAATATAGATTTATATGAATCCTTGCGTTAACAGTTTCCTATTCACCTAGGTGATTGCCTAAAGACTCAAGTGATGCCTTGTTCTAGCTTGCCTAGGCTAGTATCTGCTGGGCCTTTAAAAAAAAAACCAAGTCAATCGTCTTTAAGAACACTTCCAGGTACAGATAATGGTATATAAAAAATGTCATAGTGGTATATCATTCATTATTTCCCAAGATCAATACCAGGTGTGCATAGTTTCTTCGTTTAGTTTCATTTTAACTTTGCTAAATCTCAGGTCTCCATAAAATGGCTTCTTTTATCTTTTTTTTTTAATGAAATTCATAAAATGTGCTATTTATATGGATTTTCTTGGAGAAGGCAAATAAAGAAAATGATTAACATTAATGAGAACTATGGTTGCTGTCAGCCTTCGTCTTATACGGTTATACCTACTGCTTTTATGGTCATCTTGATGTTACTCTGAAATTGCTCTGATGCTATTGCTTGAAAGCTAAGTAAGAATAACTTCTGCTATCAATTTTGCAATAGCTAATGTGCAATAGAAAACTCAGTTGGAAACTTATAGGGTGAGCAGTGATTCTAGATCCTGGAGACAAGTGTGATACAAGGGATCAAACAGCTGAGACTGGATGGTGTGGTTGAATTGACTGACAATATCAGTGAAGCAGATGCATTGCTTGCCTTGCATGCCAAACTCAAGAAGAATTCACGGATTCAATCTGTTGCCAAATCACATGACATACCCATATATATTACTAAGGTATTTTTCTATGGTTCTATCCTTTCTCCTTAGCTTGAGGATCCCAATTTTAGATTCCGAGTCAAGGAATTTTTCGGTTTTGTTGCAGACAAGCTCATTGGTGCAGGTAACAAAGGCCATACAGGCACTTATGAGAGAACATGTGGATGGATTGAAGGAGCTCAAATCAGAAGACAAGATGAGTTCATCAGAGAAGATTGACGCATTAGAGGTGAAAACGGATGTTTTTCTGTTACAGTTTTTGAAGATTAATAATTCATCAAGCAACTAATTCCTATCATATCCATATCCGTTTGAATTCCCATTTGGAACACCTGTTAATATGACTTGGGTATGGGTATAAGATCTGTCTCAGAAATGGCTCAGCTATGCAAATAATTTAGAAAAGAAAATATTTTAAAGGGACAGTAGTATAATACCGTGTGCATATGAAATAACAGTATCAGATATATGAAATATACATGGCCTTGTTCCTGTACCTGACAACATAACATGTCCTATTTGACATTAAACCCTTATATCTGGATGGAAGGCTATTACATGTAGTTCTGTGATTGAAGTATAATCTCCTATTTGATCCCTTTGAATTGCATATTTAAAGTTATGATCGGTTCTATGAAGAATATACTCGGTACATTTCTTATTCTCAGATATGTGCCAATAAGTCCAAACTTTTTCATCTGACAGGAGGCTAGATTAGCCATTGAACAAATTGTAATCCAGAAACAAGAACCCGTGGAGCTACTTCCAAGACAATCCCATATCATATCTCTTCAAATGGACCTCATTCAGAAGTACCAGCTACAATCAGAAAAAGTCGGGAAGGAGCCAGATTTACGCCTTCGTATCCTTCCATTGCAAACCATTAAGGATGGCAGTAAAAACGCTTGTGAAACTATCAACACAGATAGTGGGTTTGATGATTTTGCCAGCACCAATGGTCAAATGAACAGTTCACTTTACAGTACGGACAGATTGCCTCTTCTTCCTGACTTGCAGCCAGAAAGCTGAGATTAGTGCAATATTATTACAACATTTAGTTGCAATTCTCGGAGCAGCCACGCAAGCTCTTTCTGCCAGGTTTATTTATAGTCACATATCCGTGGCTGCATTTCGTGTATAAATCGTGGTCTGTTGGCTGCATTCATTGCTGATTTGTAGCTTTGTACTACATTATAAATTTTAAGGCACTTGTATAAATTCAGTCAACAGCTTATAGGTTCAACAAAAGAATAGTTGGATACATTGGATCAAACCAAGGCTGAATAAAGCTAAAGCATTTTCTTTTTCCTGCAACTTTTACTTTTATTTTTCGAACTATTTCATACCCGGAGTGATCAATGAGTTTCCACCAAAGCACGCCCCTAGCTTGAAAAATCAAACAGAACTGCATTTGGATCTGACTTTTTTGGTACTGTTTACTGATTTTGTTGAGTGACGCGAAGTATGGAATAAATTCAATCTTGAAGAACATATCCAATCTTTTTTATCTGCACTGTATGTTTTGGCTGTGCATTCAGATACTCTTGTCTGGCCTTCCTTTCTAATTTGTATACTTCATTAAATTCCTTCTGATGAAATGGGTCTTTACTCTTTAATGTCCCTTGAAGTGGTGGTTGAAATTCAGAACTAAATGTAGTCTTATAAAAGTTTCTTGAAAATTTGAGGAGATGCAAATTACTGAATTGCAGTGATTACATTGTGTTTGTGCAAAGATCACAAAGAGCATGCAGGAGGGTAAACGACCCCAAAAAATCCGAGTCCATATGAAATTCAAGTAACCCTCGTGGAATAAATTACTCATCTATTTCGTACAGTTATCATACCGAAGTTTTTTTTTTTTTACTGAATTGCAGTTGTTAAATTTTCTGTCTGTGAAAACAAAAGGTTAATTAAACAGAGTGCACTTAAATGCAATTTGACGAAAACATAAGGAAGACAATGCAGGATGAAAGATCCCACAAAATCCAAGTTCAGATGAAAGTCAAGTAGCCCTTGGAATGAATACCCTACTTATCTGTTTCATACAGCTATTATACTAAAATTTTCTTCTTTCTCATTCTTCTTGTTCTAAAATGCCTGTAAGTCCAGACATACATTAATCCATATCATTATTACATTGATGTCCTATGCAATATAATCTATGAATCCCAGCCTATCAAAATCAATTTCTTGAAGGAATTGCATGTAATCAAATCCTACCTCAACAACTCTGTCCAATTTGATATGACCTGTCACAAAAATCATAATACTGGATACTATATTAATTTGCGTTAATATAAATGTAAGCACATACCTATTAGAAATGATAAAAAAAAAAATACTTAATCTGCCACAAAGTAGAAGCACTTTAAATTCAGTGCTCAATGCATATTAGTGCAACAGACAAAATTGAACTGGCGTTTGTTGTTTTGTATGGCAGAGGAAGGTTCACACAAATTAGTGGTCACAAAACTCTCTCTAATCTCTTATCTGTCTTGAGTGTTTTAATCCCCTATTCTTGTCCTTTCCACTATCAACAACCTAACTTGTGTAAAAGTGCTTAATTTGCAGCACTAATGATAAACTAGTAGATTATAAAGTCAAAATTCCTTAGAGTCCTTTTGAACTGAGGAGATTAAGTTAGAGACTTTTGTTTGGTTTATCCTTTTGAGGCCATGTAGAACATACAGATCCACTGGGAAGGAAATGGATGAATCAATGGTAATTGATTACCATTCTTATTGTTTTTGATAGCAGTACAGATATCCCCCTTGTAAGTTTTGTTTTCACTGCAAGGAAATTTGAATTTGTTTGGCTGCAAGGATAGTATCATCTACAGGTCTAAGTAATGCAAATAATTTATAGTTATTTCTATTTTTGCATCATTTAAAGCCCAAGCATTCAATCAGTAAGAACAGTAAAGATTATTTATTTTTTCCTGGAAGAGAGATCATTTAGCTTGTCAAGAGCTTAGCGGCATTTTTGATAACAAAGCTAGGATGGAAGGATCAGATTTCGCTGAACGAATTATTGTTTACCCTTTGGGTTGTCTGATTTGAAGGAGTGCATTTTATGTTCAGACTCGAATTTTGTGCGCTTTCTTGAGCCATAATATGCAGTAATATTAAAAAGATAAAGGGTATTATTTACTTTCTTGGGCTAAAATTTTATGTTCAACCTTAATTATGTTGTCAAACATGCTTTAGACTCTACTAACCAATGGAGAAGTTATAATCTTATATACTGGGGTCCAATATTATGCCATTTCATAAGTAACCAAATCAGCAAATGTGTTATCTTCTTGTTATTTAAGATCACTTAAACAAACTTAAATTCTAACCTATGTGAATCATCATGGGCCACCATTCGAAGGCCACGTCGCAGAATTTGTTTTGACCCCGTCAACCTGTTGGAGGAATTTGCTTTATCTATTTAACTGTTTACCTGCTGTGGAATTGACTAATAGCTATGAATAAGAAAAGCAAAAATCAACATGTAAAGAGATATATGTCTGTATCTTTCATGTCAACATATAAGTTTTCTTAATAATCTTCTTGGATAGATGATGATAGTTTTCTACTTTATGACCTTGAGAGCAAAACAAGTACTTTCTGTATATTATCCTGAAAGGTACTTTAATTTCCGTGGACAACATTGAGAGTGTTCTCATTCTTTGGTTTAAGATTGGACTGCGTTTCTTGTTATTTTAGTGTCTTGTCACTGTTAGTAATCGTATCATAGTGCCTGGCAGTGAGGCCATGTTTATCTAAGTTCACTAGATAACGATAACAAGGGTACTTTTTATTTCTGCAATTCATTGCATTAGAGGTTTTTCTTGACTTTGCTTCGTGTACCCTTTTCAGGTCATGTGGTATGTCATGAAATCCATTGGACGGATAGGAACAGAATTGGTCTGCATCCAAAAGTAAGCTTTTAACCAATGATAATTCTTGTTATCAACTAATACTCCATCATAGTTATGCTTTATGGTGATCAAATTTCTAGAGTTTATGACGATGACAATGTTAGTAAAAATTTATTATCAGAAGCCAACTATGTAGCTTTAAATTAAATGTGATTACTCGCTTCGAAGCTTGGTTCAGTAGATGTGGTTCACAGTTTGTCAATTCTTTCTGGAACAAAAGGAGTTATTAGACCATTAGGCATTTAGGCTTCTTAATTTGCTAATATATTTTCTATTCGCTATGAATTATTATTATGAACTGATACGTAGATTATCTATCTTGAATTCTAATGGGGTCTGAGTATTGATGAAGCACTCATGATGTGTGCATTGCAGCGGCTCCTGGCCCTTCATTTTCGGCATTTCTGCTCTCCTCCCTCAATAATTCATTTAATTTCTTATTGGGTTGCTCTAATCACCCAAGTTACAACTGAGGACAATTAAAACAACATAAAAGTCAAAACACAGAAGAATTGGATCTTTTAGGAAGCAAAGGAAAGAGATACCAATATATAAAAGACTGAACTTGGAAGCTTATGAACATCATGGACAGAGATTGGGTGGGGAGAAGAAGCCAAAACAAGTCTGACCCTTCGATATCACATAGGGAAACCATTACTAGGACCAAATAAAGTTCATAAAACCAAAGATGGACACCACAGATTATTGCCAAGTACTGAAAATGGATTGGAGAAATAAAGAAGGAATATCTTACTCTGAAGGTCATAGGTATCTATTTTTTTCTCTCTCGGGATTAAGCGTGTGGACACCTCAAGCTTGCTGGACTTTTTTTTCTTATGATATGTAATTGAAACATGGAAAACTGCCACAATTGCAAGACAAAAACAGAAGGTCCAATTTGACCCCCACTGAATTAAATATAAAGAAAAGCAGGTGATGACCTCTATATATACCATCCCCCTAGCTTTGACTATCCACACAAGTAGTTTTGATACTTTTAGAGGAGAATGGCTAGCTTGAGGTTCTGGGTATGCTTTATCTTGGTGTTGCACTTATTTTCGAGGACTGAATCCCGCCCTATCGATTCATTTCTAGAGAGGAGGGACTTAACTGAATCATTCCGAGCATTGATTGAGGGTGCCAAAAATACATTCATGATAGGGATGGGGAGAATCGGAAACCAATACGAGAACAAGTGACTGAGTCCTGGCGGACCTAACCCTCAACATCACTAGGAATCCATTGTATAGCTTGTATTCGAGCCAGTACTACAACTAAGAAGAGAATTTTGTAGGGGCTACTTATGAATAATGCATTTCATGAACACATGTAATGTAAAACACGTAACTTTGATTACAATATATGATCTTTAGTTTTGAAGAACCATTTATATTTTGATACTTCTTTTAGGTACAATGGGATGGTGACCAAAGGGCAAATAAAAAAAAAATCACTTTTGTTTATAAGATTATCTGCATAGAAACAAAAAATTTGAATAGCTTATCACAACATTTATAAAGCAAAAATATGTACTACAGAACACTATATAAGTGGTGCTCCATGAAGAATGAATAAAAATATCATGGATAATAGGATAAGATAATAGGCTTTCTGTTCTTTAGTTATTCACTTTTTCTTTTTACAGTTGGTGGGATCTCCATTGGAGTTATAAAATCATTCAAAATCAGTTGGGAGGGAGATAAAGTGCTCTAGTTTTACCTACATTGTTTTCCTTTTTCTATAAAAGGGTGTTGTATATTAGTGAATTGAGATCAGGAGTTAAACTAATTCATTCTATAGTCAACCAGAAACGAAAAAAGGAATTATTCATTCAATACGTGCAATTTCTTTTCCATCGACCATCGATATGCCCTGCAATGTGTTTGAATTCCCTTTATATCTGCTTGTCCAGGTAATTCAATAGCTCTTTTCATTTCCTTTTTCGAAATGGAACTCTATTCTTTAATTTTCCATCTATTAATTCTACAAGAACATTAGATTTTCCATTAGGTTTTGCAATTCTTGTGATAGCAATGTTGAACATTTGGTTCATAGAATGAAAATCTTTTTGTACATTGATCTCCAACTCTTGAACAAATTCTTTCTATAGTCAACCAGAAAAGTAAAGGAATTATTTTTGGAAGTACATTCAAATTAGAATTAATCCCATGTGTCTGTGGGCCATAGCTTCATTGGTATATTGAGAACCCAGAAGTTCCACCAACTAGAAGACCAGTGCTTTTCATGCTGGCTGGGTTAGGTCAAATGTCCAAGTTCAGTAGTTCCATGTGACTTCAAGTTGACCCATCAGAACTACTTATTTATGCTATTGGTTTTGGGTTACTATCCAATTCCATTTCTTGCTCAAATGGTTCCTAGTTGGTGCCATCTTTTGCTTTTGACCTCATTAGAGGTGGTTCAGTGTTCTCAAAATGCATGCCCACCAAGAGATCCTTGGTTGGTGTTTGTTTGTAATTTTACTTTCTTCTTTTTAAGGTTGAGTTTTGAGGGATACACTAAAGTCCCATTATCTTTTGAAGAGGAAAAGTAGGATCCCCTTCTGATCTAATCACATGGATGTCTTGACAGAGATCAAAAAGAAACGCTAAAGTGCTTTATAGAACATGTGCTGTCTATAGTCTCTGTACGAACAAAATGAAGGCAAAACTAGTTTTTCTTGTTTTAGATAATAGGAAATAGTAAAAAAAAAAATGGAATATGGCTCTCCTTGAGAGTGTGTTTGGTTGGAAAAGGATAGAAAAGAAAGTACAATAGCACTTTCCATCGTTTCCCCTTAATTTTAAGGGGAAAACTTTGAGGGACTTTTCACTAAAAATAGAACACTTCTGGAAAAATACTTTCCAATGACCCACATTTTTCCAATGAATCAAACACACAGATTTCGTTGGTAAGTTAGTTTTCCTTTTCCTTTCCTACAGTTTCTACCTAACCAAACACAGCCTAAGTGATTAAAAATAAATAAATAAATAAAAGAAGAAGAGAGAATGAAAAGTATACAGAAAGAAGGGAGAATAAGATATCCTCTTAACAACTCATCAAAAATAAAAAAGATATCCTCTTAACAATGAATAGAGAAAATTTTCTCTACTCATATACTATATTACACCTATAATTTTAAATTAATTCCTATACTTAGCTTTGTATATCCTTACAAGGTTATGTGGTTTGTCATGGAATCCAATAGATGAACAAGAACAGAATTGGTCGGTCTCCAATATTAATCTTTTAACCAATGATTCTTTTTGTTATCAACTAACACCTCATCATGGTTATGCTTTATGTTGGTCATTTTTATAGAGATTATGATGATGACAATGTTAGGAAAAATTTACTTCCAGAAGTCAACTATGTAGCTTTAATCATAGTTACTCGCTTCGAAGATTGATTCAGTAGATATGGTTCACAATCTGTCAATTTATTTGTGGAACAAAAAGAGTTAGTAGAACATTAGGCATTTAGGCTTCTTAATTTGCTAAATATTCTTTTCACTAATCGAACTTATATTATGAACTGATACGTAGAACATCGAATCTTCATTCTCATGGTGTCTTGAGTGTTTAGAAGCTGCCATGATTCTACATCTCAGTTGTTCCGGCCCACCATTTTCTGCACTCCACTCCTCCTTACAATACTCCATTTAATTGCTAATTGGGTTTGCTTTAATCACCGGGATTTATTTGTTTGGGAGCAATGGAAAGAGACCAATAGAGAATGACTGAGCATGGAAGCTTATGAACATCGTGGAACAAAGATTAGGTGGGGAGAATAAGCCAAAACAGGTCTAACCATTCAATACCACATAGGTAAGATATTAGAGGATCAACCTCCATTGCTAGGCCCAGATGAATTATTTAAGGTCAAAGCCATGACTGGACACCACACTTATTGCCAAGAACTGAACAAAAGGATTGCCTTAATCTGAAGGTCCTAGGTATCTACTGTCTTTCTCTGGAATGGACACCTCATACTTGAGCAAGCATTGGTGAATTTTTCTTTTCTTCTGACAGACTTAATTAAATATTAAGAAAAGCAGGTGATGGAGTCTATATATACAACCCCCTAGCTTTGAATCCACACAATTAGTCTGAGACCTTAAGAGGGGAATGGCTAGCTTGAGGTTCTGGGTATGCTTTATCTTGGTCTTGCTCTCATTTTCGAGGTCTGAGCCTCGCTCTCTTGATTCATTTCTAGATAAGAGGGACTTGACTGAATCGTTCCGAGCAATGATCGAGGGTGCCAAAAATACATACATGGTAAGGAGTGGGAGACAATATTATACAGTCGGAAGCCAGTACGAGAACAAGCGACTGAGTCCTGGAGGATCTGACCCACAACATCACTAGGAATTCATTGCAGAGCTTATTTTTGAGCTCATACTGTAACCAAGAATAGAATTTTGTAGGGGATGCTTATGAATAATTGATTGCATGAACACATGTAATGGTAAAGCATGTAACTTGATTATAATATATGATCTTTACTTCTGTAAAACTATTTATATTTTGATACATCTTTTTAGGTACAATGAGATGGTGACCAAAGGGCAAATTAACAAATATCACTTTTGTTCATAATATTATCTGCATAGGAAAAAAAAATGAATAGCTTATCAAAACATTCACCAACAAAAAATATGTACTGGTAACAGAACACTATATAAGTGGTGTTGCATGAATTAGTGAATAGAAATATCATTGGAGAATAGGATAAGATAGTAGCCCTTTTGTTCTTTCATTTATTCTCTTTTTCTTCTTATAGATGGTGGGATCCTCCATTGGAGTTATTAAATCATTCAAAATCAGTTGGAAAGGAGATAAAATGCTCTCTCTCTCTCTCTCGCTCTATAAATATATATATATATATATATATAACAGGAGTTCTACATTGGCATATTGAGAACAGGAGTTTTACTTCCATTGTTTTTTAGAAAAGTGCTCTAGTTTCATTGAAAAAAAAAAAATGAGAGCTCTAGTTTCATTTAAAAAAAGAACGAGAACAGGAGTTGAAACAGGAACTAATTCTATCTATAGTCAACCAGAAAAGATTAGTAATTAATTTTGAATATAGATTCAAATAAAAGATAATCTCATTTGTGTGAGTGGGCCATAGCTGTTCCACCAACTATAACTGTGCGACCCACTTGAAGACCAGTGCTTTCCATGCTGGCTGGGCAAGTTGACCCACCAGAGAACAAAATGAAGGTCAAACTAGTCTCTATTTGTACGAGAATATGACTCTCCTTTTCGAAAAAGTTATTTCAATAAAAAAGGAAAGAAAAAATAAATAAATAAATAAAGAAAAAAGAAGAGAGAAAGAAAGATTTACAGAAGGAAGAACAAAGATCCGCTGTTAACATTAAAAAGGGAATATTTTACGAGTAATCTTATAGTGTTGATGATCCTTCGGTCTAAATAATCCCTTTAGACACTCACATGATCTTAAAATGCGTGTGTACATTTTTGAGATGCAACCGCATATGATATGTAAAGCAGTTACTTACTTCTTCCACTCTCGCATGTGAATGCCGAAACGACGACCTGCGCCCCTATTGGGCCACGTTATCTGTATTGATGGTCCTTTGGCCTGATATGAGATCTGCGGTAACCCTGTCCTGATCAAGGGTTAAACCACTGGTTAAAAGGTTAATTCCTACAATGAATGAAACGTTACAGGAAAAGGCAGTTACTGTACATCCCAACCAGAGGCTAACCACCCTGAGATGGTCAATTCGTTAAGAGTTAGTCACCCTCAAATAGACTAAGGTCCACTCACCATTTTCATGTGGTTAAAGGGTTATGTCTCCTTCGAATGACATAAAAACGAGGGTTAGTCACCCACAATAGACCTTGCATTTGATGGACTTAAAAGGAGCCCTTATTAAAGGAACTCCCGAAGTATGCTTTTTACTCGTCCCTAGGAAACACCTATGGATTGCAGGCTTTACTGACTACGAAGCACTGGCAGAAAAGAGTACTTCGAAGCCATGTTATTACCTTTCTCCATATGTCACATTCGAATGACATATACGGATTCGTGGGATTTACTTGTACACTTTACTTAAGAGTACTTCGAAGGACACTCGTTTTTCTTACTAAAACTAATTCAAAGGCACTCAAATTGGTTAATTGACTCAGAACCTTAAAAGATATAACTGATCATAAAAACCGAATCACCTACTGGAACTCTTATACATTAAGATTTCCAAATGGGTAAGTTCGTTAAATATATTGATCACCTTGGAAAGGGTATAGGGTTACTCCGGTTTCTTCTAAAGGAATATGGATTGAACTACCAAAATGGATCCTTTGAAAGAGGATGAAAGCCAGAGGAATGCTTGCAGAACTCAAATGACTCATCTCTATAAAGAAGATTGCAATGAATCCCCAATATCATCACGTGTTAAAACCTCAGCTATATATATATATGATGTATATCTTATCTGAGGGGATTTTGTCTTATCAGGTATGGAGGTGATTAGAACGGAACGTTGCTTTATGGAACTTTATGCATGGAACACATGTCATTCAGTTCTTGATCTCCTAGAATTTAGAGCAACCTATCATAGAGCAAGTTCACGTGATGGAATTATTCAACACAATTTTCTTATGGAGATAATTTAGTCGTGCTGAAGACGCGTATACTTGGATATGCATTGCTGCATGCAGATATTTCCAAGCTCCTCTCTAGACAATTGTCTAATTGACATATGTCCTGATCAAGGGAGGGTGTCATTGGATGATTTCTCTATAAATAAGCAGAGTCTGCCCACAAATCACAACAATTCAGAAATTTGTAGACTTACACATAATCTGAATAATTGTTGGAACATTGAAAAGAACCTATCACCTTCAAGTAAAACTCACAGATACTTGAAAGACCAGGAGTGATAACCTATCAAAGAATCAAACAAAAAGACTAGTGTCATTCGAACACGGAGGTTCCCTTGCTCTATGGTGTGCGTTCTCATTGACACATCTGATATCTCAACCTCCCTTCTTTTGATTCCTTTGTCTTACTCACAAATCATATTCTCAGGATGAAAGCGCTCTAGATAGAACGGTTACGCGATAGTTTAGGCTATCCTGAGACAAACTCTTCGGACTACATCTCTATTAATGCTTTTGTATTAGTGAATTGAAACTTTACTGAATAAAGTATTCAAATTTCGTGTTGTTACAAATTCTGCATCACCATTAATTGGTAACTCCGCTGGGGAGTTTGTAGTTGTTTTTCCTAAAAGAAATACTTTGTAAAGTAATTATCATTCTGTTGGTTCAATGGATCCAACTCTTCCAAATATTATTCCTGTTGCTGAAGAAATCTCTGAAGAACATCATGCTGAAGGCCCTGTACCAGCTGTTGAAACCTCAACAGCAAATCAATTCATTTTGAATTCTTTGAGAGATATGCAAGCTCAGTTGGATAGGCTAGAGGCTAAAGCCAACCCAGAAGCTCCTTCTGAGAATACTTCAAAAGATTCCTTTGTAGTTGACCCTCCTTCAATTGCACCATCTGCACCCCTTGCTTCCAAAAGTGACTTTATCACCATAGCTGATGTCAAAGCACTTCTTCACCAATCTCATACCAAGGACACTGACTGGATCAAGAGTGACTTTTGTCCTCCATATCCGAAAAATCTACTCAATAGCCCGAATTCTAAAGAGTATGAAGTCTATGTGTTTCCCCAATTTTCTAGGCAAACAGGGAATGTGAGAGAGCATATGAGCCATTTCATTGAGGCTATGGGGGCTTACGCTGGTGATCGAGAACTTATTTTGCACGAGTTCGCTAAATTACTTTGTGAGAGAGCATACACATTGTACGGATAGTTGGAGCCTTGGTCTGTTCAAACCTAGGAAGACATTGTAGCTTTGTTTCACCACAAGTTCTTCATTATGGAGGAAAAACTTACCATCATTGATCTCAGTCGAGAGAGACAAAAGAAGAACTCGTGGCATATGTCAAGTGGTTTAGAGATTTGGTGATTACTGATACTGAGACAGTGCAAGAGGAAAAGTTTGTTCAAATATGCATAAATGGCATGCTTTTTGCATACTGTGTACATCTAGAAAACTTGAAAATCAGAAGCTTCACTGAGCTGTATGAAGCCACCAAACGGACCAGTGCTTCTATGCCCCTCGTTGACAAAAAGGGTGACAAAAAGCGAGTCCTTATGGTGACTACGAAAAAGTCTGAGAAGACCTCCTCCAATAAGAAAGGGAAGGCCAACAATAAGGAGAAGAGAGCACCACCTCATGAGGTAACGTGTTCTCCTACTCAATTGCATGCTCTGTTGGATGAGTGGATCAAGGATGATCACATATCCCTTCCTCCTGTTGAGAGTGAACCCTCTGAAGCAAATAATAAGTCACCAAAGTATTGTCGGTTCCACCGTCATACCAAACATAGTACTTTTGATTGCTATTCGGTATAGAAGTTTTTCCACCCCAGATTGACTACTAGAGACATTGATCTCCCAGAAGCAACTGTAAATATTGATCCCTTACCCAAACATAAAGGGAAGGGAAAGGAGATAGCACGTACATTTTCCATGCCAATGAAAGAGGAACACATTTCGGACACCAAGTTGAGCGAAGCCCTTCGGACCACTACAAAGTTCCATATTTTCTTTGAAGACATGCAATTCAATCCAGAAATGTGCAATGACACTACTTGTGCTTTGCTTTCTCTCATTGAGAAGCATCAATACAAGTGTTACTCTATTGATGATGTTGTCTACTATACTCCTAGGCTCTGTAAGACCACCATATCTTTTACAGAGGAAGACATGATGGCTTCTTCCAAGGACCACAACAAGCCGTTGTACTTAAATGCTACACTTCAGGACGTTGACATCAGAAAAGCTCTTGTTGACAATGGATCTTCGGTCAACCTTCTACCTCTTCTCACGTTGGAGGTGATAGGAGTTTCAAATGACAGGGTTGTTCTAGAAACAACTCGGATTCTAGGTTTTGATACATAATGACATCAGACTCTGGGGCACATCACCCTCAAAATATAGGTAGGACCCTTTAAATTCCCTACATTATGTCATATTATAGATGATAAAGCTGCATTTCATATATTGCTAGGAAGACCTTGGATCCACCGTGCCAAGGTAGTCCCATCATCTTATCATCAATGTATCAAGGGCATATGGAATGGAAAAGTGGTCCAGGTAGTGGTTGATCCGTACCCCTTGATGAGGCTGAAACCCATTGTAACAACCCGAACCGGAAATTCCCGATTACGTAGGTTTTCCAGTCCAAGTGTAACCTTCACCTCGTATTTCTACGAGAGTGG
>JAUPMG010000005.1:7913394-7939407 GCA_031762675.1 Pachysandra terminalis
GATTTAAACTTGGAAATATGATGTATTTATTTTCTTTTCCGCTGCTATTTCATTAGATGTTTTGGATGTAATAACTTGGTTATCTCTTAATTAATTTCAGTAATGATAAATTCCTTTAAAGTTTCATTGATTATATGGTTTGGCTCATATTACTTTCCACTCCCATAGGGATATGGGGTGAGAGTCGCGGTTTGAATCTAAGGAATTCTCACGTGAATTTTCTTTAGGTTTGGGTCGTGACACCAACCGAACTGAAGGCCTCGGTGAAGCTTTCATGGTGAGTTGTTTTATTAGCGGACTAAAGGATGAAATTCGTGTGGCTATACAGATGTTCAAGCCCACAAAGCTTTCCGATGCTATTGGTTTATCTAAGCTTCAGGAAGAGAATATCAATGCCCGCAAGAAGTTTAGGAGGTTCGATCTGAACCGTCCTTGTCGTCTTAGCGATACAGGGCCGGTTAAAACTAACAACTCCATCATTAAGAAATTATCTCAGGTGGAGATGAAAGAAAGAAGAGATAAGAATCTCTGCTACAATTGTGATGAAAGATGGATGATGGGTCATTGATGTGTGAATTATATTACTACTCACAATAGAACGAATCCAAGTAGGATATGGCTATGTTGAGGGTGTCGAACCTCAAGGACTGATGGGGTTTTAAAATGTTAATTTTATCAGATTAATTCTAATTAAATTGGTAGACAGATAGAAGGAATTTGTGAATTTAATTTTGAAAACTAATTTAAACTAAATTAAAAGAATCTAAATCAATAGGATAAAAGGTAGAATATTGATGATCCATCTAACCTAATGAATATGGTTAATCTCATGAAATTAGGAAATTAATTCAATGTTTGAAACAAACTTGTGTGGCTACAAGTTCACTACAATGTCACCCAAAAGGTATCATAATAAGGAATAAGCATATTCTATCTTCGATTAACACAAGTTGTATGCACTACACTACTCTAAACTACTATATACTATGGTTTGCAAAACAACCTATCTTTTCTAGGCATAAACTATCAAACTCTCCCACTTAGAATTTACATTATTATAAGGAATAAGTATAACCCATCTTCGGTAGGCACGGACTGTCCACCTACACTAACTAATTAATTTGCAGCACAACCATCATAAGGGATAAGTATAACACATCTTTGGTAGGCGCGGACTGTCCACCTACACTAACTAACTAATTTGCAGCACAACCCGTCTTCCCTAGGCATAGCCTATCAAATCCATCTTAATCATCATGTTAATAAGCACTGTTACATAATCAATATTCTTATAATCACAGAAAATAAGAATATTTTGGGTTCAATCCTATCAAAACATTGACTGGTATGTTTTATTAAAATTGATTATAAACATTAAATCCGATTCTTGTAACAATCATCATAATTATGCAACCATCAAACAATTAAATTAAAAACCTAAAAAGTCATGAGAATAATACCATAAATATAGGAAAGAGTTTACATCAATATCCTACAGGAAATTTAGCTACACATAAAAAGAATGGGACTCATTTAGTTTGAAGTATAATCCCATCTTCAATGGTAGTTGTTGTTACTGCAGTTCTTCCTTCTTCTCCGACTAACAGTCAATCTCCAAGAACAAGAATTAAATCTATCTTAGAGCTAATGTCTTCTTCCAAAACGAAATTAAAAGTCCCTATATATAGATAAAGCAATTTCAAAAGGATTGGAACTCTAATCATGCAAGAATTCTCCCAAAGAAAACTCCAAATCTCAGCTTTATTTTTGGACTGCCCAAAACAGCCCCCATGTGACTCGATTTTGACGTAGAAAACATTAGAATATGAATGTAGCTATTAGAGACAGAGTTGTATATATTCTTTTATATTTCCAGGAACACCAAAATCACCTCAATCGGACTTATATTGAAGGAATTATAGCCAAAATACTAAAATCTGCTCTGCTTTTCTGAGCTGATCTTTGACTTGGTCTTTTGGGCTTCTCCTTGGGCTTTCTCCTCCATCTTCAAGGTGTAATTGGCTTGAGTTTTGAGCCTTGATCATCTCCTCTTAAGATCCTTGAAGCTTGATCCAATTGAGGCTTTAATTGACTTGGTTTTAGTTCATATTCTCCTCATCATCACCAACCCTGCAAAACAAGATAAATGCATTAATTCATTCACATAAATACATTTCTAAGACTAACAAACATAAGTAATAAGTCTAAAAGAGCAAGTGTTACACACTTATCAGTCATCGGTGCAAAACTCAAAAGCTTTTCAGGGTGGAAATAGCTCCTCAAATGGAAGGTGATGATGAGATTATTGTCGTGAAGGACGCCGAACTGGAACCAGATCCAGTTACAGAACCACTTCCAGAGATCACCCTACATGCTATTTCTGGAGCACACACGTCCAAAACAATGAGGGTTCATGCTCAATTGGGGAAGTTTACTCTCTCTGTCCTTATTGATTCTGGACGTGCTGCCAACTTCCTGGATCCGACGATTGCACGAAGGGCGGGACTTATGGTGTGTAATGACGGAAAATTTGAAGTCATGGTGGCCAATGGAGAAAAGCTTCGTGGGGAAGGGAAGTGTGTCAACGTTAATGTCATGATGCAAGGTAATCTAATTCATGCTGAATTTTATCTGCTAACGTTGGGTGGTTGTGATGCAGTTCTTGACATCAATTGGCTAAGAACCCTTGGATTAATCCAATGGGATTTTTCCAAGTTGTGCATGGAGTTTGTAAATGACGGAAAACCTCATGTTATTAATGGTGTTGATAAGCATGAAATGGAGGTTGTTGAAACTTCAACAATTCAAAAACTTAGCAGCAACGAATGCTGTGGGATGCTTCTACAGTTATTTGGCTTAACTGAAACACCTCCATCCAAAAACATCCACCCCTCTCTCCAAAAAAAATCTAACTAAATATGGGGAAGTGTTTTCTATTCCCACCACTTTGCCACCTCATCGATCACATGACCACCACATTCCCTTGTTGGATATTTCCAAACCAATAACCATCCGTCCCTACTGATATCCCCATTTTCAAAAATCTGAAATTGAAAAATTGGCAACCGAGATGCTCCAAACTAGAATTATTCATCCAAGCCACAGTCCCTATTCTTCACCTGTTCTTTTGGTGAGAAAAACCGATGGGAGTTGGAGGCTATGTGTGGATTACCAGGAACTCAACATACACACGGTAAAAGCCAAGTTCCCGATACCGGTGATTGACGAACTTCTTGATGAATTGCATGGTGCTACAGTATTTTCCAAGCTCAATCTACGTCCCGGGTACCATCAAATACGAGTTTGTGCCAATGATATTTCAAAGACTGCCTTCCGTACTCATGACGGCCGCTACGAATTCTTGGTTATGCTCTTCGACTTAACCAATGCTCCCGCCACTTTGGTCTAATGAACGAGGTATTCCGGCCATATCTAAGAAAATTTATTTTAGTTTTCTTTTGATGATATTTTGGTCGACAACAAAAATCTGGCAGGTCACATGGACCACCTTAAGATTATTCTCTAAGTGTTGCACGTTCACCAGCTCTTTGCCAAACAAAGTAAGTGCCATTTTGGGTGTGTAGAAATTGAATATCTCGGCCATGTCATCTCAAAGGAGGGCATTTCTGCAGATCCTAAGAAGATTGGGTGTATGCTTAGTTGGCCTGTTCCAACCAATCTCAAGGCTTTGAGGGATTTCTTGGGGTTAACAGGATATTACCATAAATTTATCTGCAATTACGGTAAAATTGTTGCACCTCTCACTTCCATGCTTAAGAAGGACTCTTTTCACTGGACAGAAGAATCCAAATTAGCTTTTGAGGAGCTCAAATTGGCTGTGTCAACACCTCCTATTTTATCTCTTCCAGATTTTGAAAAATAATTTGTGATCGAATGTGATGCTTTCGGACGTGGTATTGGAGTAGTTCTAATGCAAGAAGGTAAGCCTCTAGCTTACTTTAGCAAAGCTCTAAATGGGAAATCACTTTCTCTTTCTACATATGAGAAAGAATTGTTGGCTTTGGTAATGGCTGTACGGAAATGGAGACCATACATCTTGGGATGAACCTTCAAGATCAAGACCAACCAACAAAGCTTGAAGTATTTGCTGGAACAAAGAATAGGCACACCCGTTCAACAACAATGGATAACAAAATTAATTGGGTATTCCTTTATTGTTGAATATTTGAGTGGGAAGGAGAACAAGGTAGCAGATGCACTATCTAGGAAGGACGAATCATATTTTATTGGTGAAAATTGTGGTTTATCTTATCCTAGCTTTTTTGGATAGATGAGTTGCAATTAACGTACAACTCAGATGCTGAAGTTCAACGAAAATTCCAACAACTACAAATGGGGTTTTTGGATAATTGCAAATATGCCAAAAAATGAGGATTTTTATTTTATAAAAATCTGTTGTTGATTGGCCCTACAAACCCAATTTGTTCCAAGCTTCTCCAACAGTTCCATGTCTCACCTACATCCGGACATGATGGGTTCCATAAAACCTTCCATAGAATTAATTCTAAAATTTATTGCAAAGGTATGCGGGCTAACGTGAAGAGATTCATCAAAGAATGTGATACGTGCCAAAGAGCCAAGGCAGAAAACGTGGCTAGTCCAGGGTTGCTACAGCCACTTCCTACTCCATCTCGTATTTGGAAGGACATTAGCATGGATTTTATCGATGGACTTCCTACTTCTTATGGGAAGAATGTGATTATGGTGGTGGTTGATCTCTTATCCAAGTATGTTCACTTCATCCCTATTATTCATCCATATTCTGCATTAACGGTTGCTCAAGTCTTCTTTGATAATATCTTCAAGTTACATGGAATGCCAAATAGCATTGTTAGTGATCGAGACCCAACCTTCACTAGCATTTTTTGGAAGGAGTTATTCCGTCTTCAAGGTGTTAAATTAAACATGAGTTCTGCATACCATCCACAATCCGAAGGCCAAACAGAAGTGATTAACGTTGCTTGGAGAATTATTTGAGGTGTTTTTCTGGTTCACGGCCTAAAGATTGGTCAAGATGGGTGTCCTTGGCGGAATGGTGGTATAATATAAGTTGGAATTCTTCCATTCAGATTACTCCCTATGAAGCCGTTTATGGCATTCCACCACCTCAGTTGCTCTCTAATGTGGCCAGCACAACCAAAGTACAAGCGGTAAAGGAGGTAATGGAGAGTCGAGATCAAATCTCACAACTCCTGCAAAGCAACCTCCAATTGGCACAGGAAAGAATGAAGAGATTTGCTGATCGGACTGAACGTGAGTTCCAAATTAGGGAAAAGGTATTTTTAAAATTACAACCTTATCGTCAAATGTCTGTGGCGTTAAGGAAAAATATGAAATTATCTCCCCGATCTATGGTCCCTATACGGTATTGGAAAAAATTGGGAAGGTGGCGTACAAGTTGAAACTACCTCCGGGTTCAAAAATTCATCCCGTATTCCATGTCTCAAGTTTAAAAAAGAAATTTGGAGATCAGATCTCGACCGAGATTACCTTGCCTCCAATCAATGATGAAGGAATCTTGCAAGCCAAACCACTGGCTATCTTGGATAGGCGTATGGTGAAGAAAGGAGATCTAGTAGTTACAGAGGTTCTCGTCCAATGGGAAGGCACGGCTCCATTGGATGCTTCATGGGAGATATACCAAAAATTAATGCATGATTATCCTAATAGCAACCTTGAGGAAAAGGTTGCTTGAAGAGGAAGGGTCTGTTATGTGGTGGACACATGGCAGGCTGGATCCCACATGCAAGCATTTTTTGTTGTTCTTCACGAGGTCCTCTAGCTGTTCGTGGAGTTGATTAGTTGTAGTTAACGTGGAGAAGTGGAGATATTCTAGTGGGAAGAATATTCTCCACTATCTCATGTAGTTATTTTCAATAAGAGTTTTAGTTAGTTATGACTATTTGTTTGGCGAGGAAGTTAGTGTTTTTCACATGTGTGAACGTGGGGTGTAGAGGGAGAAAAGGGAGGAAGTAGTTATATTTTTGTATTTATATTCCATGTATGTGAAGGAAGGATATATGAGAATTATTCAAATTGTTCCCAACGTTCCTTTTTTTGGTTATCTATCCATTAGATTTTCCTACAACCTTTCAAAATTGGCAAGAGTAAGGACCGACATGATCTCTTTCTAGATCCGATCCTAACATCTTAGGGTGGAAACGGGCCGAGTCTGGGCGGTCTCTAGAAGGGGCGAGTAGAAGTAGCGACGAATGGCAATGATGACCTAGATATGGTGAGTAGCGAGTAGCGAGCAACAAGCAGAAAGCAAAGATGAACGGCGGCCAGCAGAGATGAATGGCGAGCAGAAATCAGTGTCAACCGGTGAGCAACGGTGAACGGCGAACACGAGCAAAGAAGTCTTCCAAGAGCAGAGAATATGCTTATGAAGGAAAAGCATTGAGATATGCAAGTTGTATTTGGAAAGAGATAGGAAAGAGTTGTATTATAGCATCTCCCATCGATCCTCATCCCCTCCACCAAATTCAAATTTTGGGAAAAAATCTTTAAAACTATTCTCCAATCGTTCCCTATCCTCCCCCTATATTTGGGGATCCCTAAAGTTTTCCCCAAATTTGGGGAAAACTTTAGGGACCCCCCAAACTTAGTTTGGAAAGCCCAACGGCTATTTTCTTAGTTTTTGGATAAAATTGGAATATTTAAAAAGTTTTGAGGGAATATTTAGGGGGGACGATTGGAGATATCTTCCCCAAATTTGAGTTTTTAGGGAAACTTACCCCCAAATATGGGGAAATTTTAAGGGGACGATTGGAGATGCTCATAGGAAACAAAAAAAGAGGAGATGCAGGAATGGTTAGAGAGTGGGATCCATATTTTTAAAAATTATTAATAAAAAATTAAACTTCTAAAACCTGATTGGTTAAGAGACTAAAATTTATTAAACTTCTAAACCTGATTGGTTAAAAGGTTTTTATTTTTTATTTTTAATTCTAAATTCTATAAATTGAGTATTGAGGGAGGAAAGGCTTGCGAGGCATCCTCCCTTAAAATTGTTTTCTTATATGTTATAAAGATAGGTGTAGAAGGAGAAAATTTTGAGTTCAAAATTTTGCCACATGGCATGTTCTCATAAGATGGGCCCACTAAAATAAGATTCTCTCAAATTGAATCTTTGATTAGTTCAAATGTGACTCATAGAGAATTATTAAATTAAAATTATAATAATTCTCATTAAATATGAATTATCATAATAAAATAGGAAAATTCTAGAAAATTTTCAAAAGAATTATCTAAAAGCTATCCAATCAAAATTTAGATAATTCTTAAATAAAGAATTATCTTATATTGGATAGTCTCCTAAGTGGTTGAGAACAAGTAGAACTCTACGCTCCCACGTGTAGATAATCTCTAATTAAATTGTGAATTATCTTTAATTCAAGAAGGAGTCTCCCCTCCAAATCTATAAATAGGGGTAGCCCTCTCCCATTCAAGGGGTCCTCTGACATTCAGTGGGACCAAATGATCAAGGATCAAGAAGGAGGATCAGAAGAAGCTCTAAAGCTCTACTACTCTGACACCTGATTTGAAGTCCTGAAGACCTAAAGATCTGTAGACTTGAAGGCCCAAAATATAGCATTCAAGCCTAAAGATTCAAGTTCTTCAATCTCTGAATAAGCTCAAAAGCCTAGAGATCCACTTCAAAGTTGAAACTTTCAGTCCACATCTTCTATATGTCGACAAGCACGAAAATCAAGTCGAAGATTCAGAAAACCATCAAACCCAAAGAAGAAAGATCAAAGAGAAGAAGCTCTAAAACCCTGCTAGTCTACTGCCTTGAAGATCTGAAGACTTGAAGTCCAAAGGTTGCATTAAAGCCTGAAGATAAAACTCCCTATCTCTGGATACACTAAAAGGCCCAAAGATCTACATCAAAGTCGAAGCCTTCAGTAAACATCTTCTATAAGTCTACAAGCTTGAAGATCAAGCCGAAGATTTCTTCAAGTTCTTCATTTCTGAATATGCTGAACAACTCAGAGATCTACACCAAAGTTGAAGCTTTTGGTCCACTTCTTTTATAAGTCTACAAGCGCAAAGATTAAGCCAAAGACTTCTTCAAGTTCTTCATTCTCTGAATACGCTCAAAAGCCCAGAGATCCATATCAAAGTTGAATCTTTCGATCTATATCTTCTATAAGTCTACAAGCCGAAGACTTCGCAACAAATCCTTCACGATTCTCATTCGCAAAGTCTGCCAAATCAACTAAGTATTAATCTCTGAATACGCTCAAAGGCTCATAGATCTACATCAAAGTTGAAGCCTTTAGTCCATATCTTCTATAAGTCTACAAGCCCGAAAATCAAGCTGAAGACTACGCCACAAATCTCACGATTTGGTTTGTAAAATCTACAAGTCTACCATTTTCTTTCAAGAAGAATCACAATTTAAAAATATGCTATTTTTAGCCCTTAAATCGAGAAACCTAAAGTGAAGAATCAGCATATCTTTTCTTTTGTATAAAGAAAATCTCTAGAGATTGTAATCTCTTATATTAAATTAATAAAATTAATCTCTTATATTAAATTAATAAAATTAATTTTATTATGCATATTTTGTTCATTGATTTTCAATAGACAAAATTTGTGTTAATATGTTTACGAAAAAATCCATTGTTTGAATCCGATACAAAACTAATCGGAGGAGTTAGTACGGGACTTGCGATCCGACGATTTGATAAAGTATGATCCGATTGGATCCGACTTTTACTCATCACTGAACTCGTCACTTGGTTTCTCTCTCAACTCGCTTCCTATCCCCTCCAACTCGCCACCTCCTTGGCGTGCTCGTCCACCCACCACCACCACATCAAAACTCTCAATACGGCAGTAATTCTCTTCCACGACCCAACTCAGTTTTGATTAATCAGGAACCTGAGTTCTGGAGCTTGCCTGTTCGGCTTATATCCTCCGACTCAATCCATTTCCGATCTGTGCTGCATTCTCCTTGCCGAATCAAATGAGAAAATGAAAAATGGCAGATTTCGAATAAGTCCTCATTTTTTCTCGTCTCCACAAAATAATCATCCCCAGATCCCACAAAATCAATATTTGCCGCCAATTGATGAATACATCTCCCGCCCAAATGATATCTCTATATCTTCAGCTCTGCAACACTACATCATTTCAGATTTCCCTTCTCATGGCCAAAAGATTCATTCCCATCTACTCAAAATTGGATTTAAACCCAATACCAACATCTCCATTAAACTTCTCATACTTCATTTGAAATCGGGTTGCTTAAATTACGCACGCCAAATGCTCGATCAAATGCCTAAACCAACTGTCTCTGCTTATAATTATATGATCACTGGTTACCTGAAACAAACCCAGATAGAAGAATCTCTGAATTTGGTTCGAAAACTCGCTTTCTCTGATGAAAAAGCAGATGGGTTCACATTTTCGTTGACTTTGAAGCTATCTACGACAATGGGTAATTTAACATCTTCTTGTGGTATAGGAAAACAAGTTCATGCCCAGATACTGAAATCTAATGTTGAATTGGATGAGGTTCTTTGCACATCGCTTGTGGATTCGTATGCAAAGAATGGCAATGCTGATTATGCGAGGAGAGTGTTTGATCTGATGTTGGAAAAGAATGTAATCTGTTCCACTGCAATGATCTCTGGATACATGAAACAAGGGTCTATTAGAGATGCTGAAGAAATTTTTCAGAAAACGATTGACAAGGATACAGTGGTTTTTAATGCTATGATTGATGGCTTCAGTAAATCAATTGAAACTGCTAGGAGATCGCTTGAACTCTATATCAGCATGCAACGGTTGAATTTCAGCCCGACTATCTCTACCTTTGTGAGTGTGATTGGGGCTTGCTCTGTCTTGTCGGCGTTTGAAGTTGGTCAGCAAGTGCAAAGTCAAATTATGAAGAAGGAGTTCTTCAATGACATAAAATTGGGAAGTGCACTTATAGACATGTACTCGAAATGTGGGAGAATTGAGGATGCTCGAAGAGTTTTCGACCATATGAGAGAAAAGAATGTTTTTTCATGGACTTCCATGATCGATGGATATGGTAAAAATGGAAATCCCGATGAGGCACTAGAGCTCTTCGAAAAGATGCAAAAAGTACATCTTGTTAAACCCAATTATGTAACTTTTCTTAGTGCTCTATCAGCATGTGGACATACCGGGCTAATTGCTAAGGGGCAAGAAATTTTCGAGAGCATGGATAGAGATTACTCATTAAAACCGAGGATGGAGCATTATGCTTGCATGGTTGACCTCCTAGGGCGTGCTGGGAGTTTACGTCAGGCATGGGAGTTAATAATGAAAATGCCCGAAAAGCCTGATTCTGATGTTTGGGCTGCTCTGCTTGGTGCTTGTAGGCTTCACTGTCATGTAGAAATGGCTGGTATTGCAGCCAATGAGATTTTCAAGTTAACTCGTGATGAGCGGCCTGGTGCTTATGTTGCATTGTCCAATACTTTTGCAGCTGCTGGGAAATGGGAGGGTGTAAGTGAAGTTAGGGATTTGATGAAGGAGAGATTGGTGTCTAAAGATACTGGTTACAGCTGGGTTCGGACGGATAGTGGTTTATATGGCTTTCATGCGGGGCAAAAAATGTGACCAAGCATCTAAATTGTAGGGGAGCTAAGAATATTCTACATAGCTTTTATTATACAATTCATGAGGATTGCCCATAGAAAGGTATCAGTCTAGCTCGAGATCCTGTAGATGCATTCATGTTGTGCTTTTATCACCCATCCAATCTAGAAATGGAAAATTATTTTAGTCATTTCAAGTTAAAGTGAATAGAAGATTTTCATTGCATATTGTCTGTGAAATGGAAATCATTTGAAAGATATCGATAAGAGATTTATAACAAGTCCAATTTTGCTGAGAACCTATTATATGTAGGACACTTGATCCTGTCGAGGTCTGTATGTCAGACTCTTGTCAGCATGATACTCATGTTGACCCGTGTTGATATCACTTTGTACACTTGAAATGTGTCTACCTTTTGCTTGCCTCTGAAATGTGTTGTAGATTATGCATTATTATTGTGTGCCCGATATCAAAAATCAAATTATCACTTATTATTTGACAACTTATGATGTCCAGGCACATTTGTTATACTTTTTATTTTGTGGACAGTATTTTGCTACTTGAGTATCTTTTCAGGAACACTCTCTAGGATTCTTATATTTATGTATTTGTGTGCTTGCGTTCTGTGTACATGTGTGTATAATATGTTAGTTTGAGTATGTCTAGCAATGTCCTTGTGTCTAAATTTTTGGGAGTTATCGTGTTGTGTTCGTCTCACAACATCCATGTCCATGTCTAAAATCATAGCTGGAAACCTATTTATATATTAACGGGTAAACTAAGAAAATTTGATTTTCCTTGCAATTTATAGTTAGACTGCTAAAATTAGTTTTTTGAGTCAAACAAGTCTTTTTATAAACTTTTTAAGACTCGGTTCAAAAGCTCTATAACACTTTACTTCGATTTTGGGAGAAAAGAAAAGAAAATGTTAGAGAAAGCACTTTCTCTTGTTTGGTTGAAGAAAGAAAGAGTTGGGAATAAAGATTTGGAAAGAAAATAACTTCTTCTTTTTTCTTTGAGGATCAAAACCTTTATCCTGAAAAAAGGTAAAGGTTTTGAAAGAAAAGAAAAGAATAGGTAGAGAGTACCTCCAACCTAACTCATAACATCTCTTATCTTTCTTTGGTGGCTAATCAAGCTTATCGGTATGTATGAGAACTCATCAGCAAGTCGTTGGAAGTTGCGGAATCTGATTTCATTTCTCTATACGTATCATCTTAACCAAACACTTGGAAAGAAACACTTTATCATTTCTTTTATTTTCTTCTCGACTTCTTTTTTATTTTCTTCTAAAATCCAAGGTTTCAAACATAGCCTTACTTTTATGCTTGCATCATCTCTTCCAGTTAAAATCCATGGGTATAAATGCCACTTTGGGTACATCATTGTACTCTCTCTTCTTCTTCATCTGTTTTTTTTTTTTTAAAGGTGCCACTGGGATCAGTGGTAAAGTCTTGGGGGTTATCCCCAAGACCTAGATTGATTCCGCCTTCACCGTGTGCATATGTTGTGGTTTAATTCTCTTTGTTTAATTCATCGTGGGGATTATCCCCACTAGGACATCGGTTTTGTTTTGGTATGATTTGTGGATTGGGGATGAGCCTTTGTTTCTTCGCTTCCCCAGGATCATTAGATTGGTTCAGTCTAAGAGTTCCTTAGTGTGTGAGGTTCTTTCTTGGTCCGGATCGGGTCTTAGTTGGAATCTCTCCCTTCATAGGAATATTAGGGATGTTAAGAAGGGGGAGATGACTGCGTTGTGTGAGTTGGTTGGGGATGTCTTTCTGTGTCAGGATTGGTCGGATAGGAGGATTTGGAGTCCTAATTCTAGAGGCCTTTTTTTCGGGTCGTTCCTTCTTCGATCAATTTAGGGTTAACAGAGTTGAACCTCCTATTTCTTTTGCTGCCCGTTCTGTTTGGTCTCCTCCTGTTCCACTTAGAGTCAAACCGTTTGTTTGATCTACATTGCTATACCGTATTAACACTGCGGACATGCTCCAAAGAAGGAAGAGGTATATGACCCTTTCTCCACAGATGTGTTTCTCATGCAGAAGAGAGGAGGAGTCTGTTGATTACCTGTTCTTACATTGTCCTGTGCCTTCTGAGATCTGGAGATTCTTCATGAGGATTATCGGGAGGTTGTGGGTGTTGCCGGGAGGTATTTGCCAGATGTTGGATCGGTGGAGTTTTCGGACACATTTTGTATAGTTTGGTATTTTAGGCTGCGATCTGGCACAATTGAAGAGAACGCAATCTGAGGATTTTTCAGGATACTTCGTCTAGGACTTCGTGTGTGATAGAGGGGATCATTGTGTCTGTGTCCTCTTAGGCATCTATGAGGAGTCAGTTTGTTGGGATTACTGCTGCAGATATCATGAGGGAGTGGTTCTTGATTTCTATAAGCAGCTGTTGCACTCCTATGGTTTCGGCTTGGTCTCCCCAGGGTCCTGGTTGGATTACACTCAACTTTTGTGGCCTTCTTTGGACCAACCGGGTCCTTTGAGTGTTGGTGATATATTCCATGATAGTAGGGCTGGTACTGTATTTTCTTACTTTTGTTCCAAAGGAGAGGCTGGGGTGGAGAGAGCTGGATTGGTGGCCTTAGTGGCCGGTTTGAGATACGCTAGTGCTCAGGGTCACCGTGATTTGATCATGGAGGGATCGTCGTCCTTTACTATGGCTTGGATGTTGAGGCAGGAGCTGTGTGATTGGAGATGTATCCACCTTGTTCGTCTGGCTTGGTCTCTGTGTAGGGATTGGAATATCTCATTCCAAACCGTGTCGAGAGGAGCTAATCAGGTGGCGGAGTCTTTATCTAGGAGGGGGAGAGAGAGGAGCAATATGTTTGAGGGGATTCCGGAATATTAGACTGATTGTGTAGTATTATTCTTCGAGATGGAGGATGGGTGAGTGTGTGAAGCGCTATGTGGTGTTTTGCTTAGGGGGCTCGATTTGCTGTATGTTTATTTTGCTTTTGCCATCGCTTAAGGGTTTTCTTAAGCTATGGAGGTTGTAATCTCCCTTTTTTCCCACTTTTATACAATTCATCAGTTATCAAAAAAAATTCTCTTAGCATCCTATGGGCAACTAGGTTAGTAAGTAGGACAGCTCAAACAAAACAAAAAAAAAAAAACAATTGGGTTTGATTAGTAAGTAGAACACTCCTTTTGATTATGAACTAATTTAGCGTGTGTCAGCTTATAAAATTCGGCAGCTCATTTATGTTTTAGAAATTTGATTGCAGGTGGGGGATATTGTACAATTTACATTAGTGATTTTTGTTGGTTTTGGTTTATATTTGTGGTATATCAGAAGTTCTTTTTTTCTCTCAACTGGCTGTGTCTTTACCTTCTAAAAATTATAGCTTGAGTAATTACAACTTCATCCAAATTACTTATTATGTTGATCACCAACACATAAACATGTCGACAATGGGTTCCAAGAAAATTTAATACAAAGCTTTCTCTTATTCATCCAAAATAAAAAAAAAAATACAAAGTTTTTTTCTTCTTATTGAAGGGGTGAATGTGCAATATTTTGTTTATCATATATTTCCAAATTTGATCACAATGAAATGTGTACATTTTATGATTTTGAGATTATCTCTTGAGATGCTAAAAAACACAGGCTTACATGAGTTTATGCTGAATAAGTAATACGAGCAGTATAAATGTTGAAATCTTCTAACAATCTGTAGGAAGGGGATACTGACAGAATCTAGTATTTTTCATGCAGAGGAAGAATCGCTCATAGGCTGATGCCATCTTGGTTGCAGTGAACATCGATAATGCATAAGCCTTGCATGCCATGCCTTTCCTATGCAATATGTGTGGCCCATCTCCTATAGCCAATTCCAATGCCTCTATCAAGGACCTAACATTGGGAGAAAAGGTATAACCCAACCCCTCATTTACGACTACTGTTCCTGTTATGCTGGGGAAATTAGGTGTCAACACCGGCTTACCACATTGCATTGCTTCCATCAGTGTCAGATCAAGTCCTTGAGGTCTCAATGTGGGGTTTACAAATATATGAAGCGCGTTGTAGAACTCAGAAAGCTCTGAAGGATCCAATGTGCCCAAGATTTTCACACTGGGACCCAATTCAGCATACCTTCTTTGCCATGGACCCGTTCCAGCTACTAGCAAATATACACTGGGGTGGCGCTCACTTATTGCCGAGAAGGCCTCATAAAGAAGTGGATGCCCTTTGTCTCTGACCAGTCGCCCTGCAACTCCCATCACTAGGCTTGCATTAGCAGGGATTCCATGTTCTTTTCTAAACCGAGCACCGGCCTCTGGGTCATACACAAACTTTGTATGATCAACCCCATTGAGTATGACATGGACATTTCTTCCAGGGAGCTGGTACACATTTACTAGTACCTCACCGGCACTGTTACTTATGCATATATGTTGTGTATAGCTAGAGAAGAACCTGATCTCATCAAATAGCCTCGGCATCGCATCTCGAAGAACAGTGTCAGATCCTGCCAGCAGCCCTTGTGGGTCCGACAGAAGTTCTTGGAACAACTTGGAATGCATGATCTCATACCATATCCCATGCCACGTGACAGCCACCTTTGGCACCATCTTTGCACGCCAATGTGGCAACGACACGCTCTCTGTGTGGACATAATCGAATGCCCTAGCCGTGTTCTCTCGATTAAATATCTCGAAAGCTAGAGAGCAGTTGACAGAGCCATGGTTATTTGCTGCAAAGTGGATGTGAAGGTTGCCGCTATGGATATCCGGGCGAGGCTGCCTATCAGAGGGCACAGTGAAGACATGCACCTCATGTCCTCTGGCAGCAAGAGCATTATAAAGAGTTGAGGCGTGGCGCTCCATACCACCAGGTGCTGCGCCAACCGGCCATGTCTTGGAGAAGACAGCAAGCTTAAGTTTCTCAAAGGTTGGGCCAAAGCAAAGCTTGTTCCATGGGAACGTTGCTTCTCGGAGGTCACCAATGAATCGAGATTGCTCGGTACTAAAAAATGGTTCAGGAGTTCGCCGAACCGGAGGAACAATGAAGAGAAGAAAGGATGCAAAGAGGAGAGCTAATGCAAGAAAGGATGTAGACCTGATGGTAAGGAAGGAGGATGAGGTCTTAGAGTTCTGATGCTTCAAGCCCATTGCCGGAGAGTTAATTGACTGATGGATGGTTTTAGAAGTTTGGTACTTCCCTTTTCGGTCAATTGATGTTTTAAGTATCCATCCAACTTTTAAAAGTAATGGATGATTCTGCTTTTTTAATCAACAATACACAAGCTGAAGTCTGATTATTTAATTGTACTTGGTGCTGCCAAAATTAATGCTTGCTTGCCATTGATGCATGAGCTTTTGCTTTTCTTTTAATTTTATAATGCAGAACTGCATTGCACATGGCCGTTCTTGATCTTGCCAAAGTCTACTCCTTTCAAGCTTGTAACAAATACTTGCTTTTTGAATGTAGTATAGGATCCTGCGGTTGACGTTTAAATAAGAAGTTACACATATATATATATATATATATACACACACATTTATATATATAAGTAAAAGATTGCATGATAGGAAAACTTATAATGGATGATTTAGGTTCACATTTTTACATATGGTTGAATTCATATTATACACCTCTTTTTTTGTTTTTTGATAACCGGGATGTCCAGGATAGCTTGCGCGCATCACAGCTATTCTCTAGGGCCATGAAGTTAACGACTGGATAAACCTCCAGTGGTCCGACTCTGATAAAATCGAACCCCAGACCTAGTGCTTCATGAGGCACTAGCTTCAAATCAATAAATCTAAGGAAAGAGTTCTTGGTCCATCATGCAGTTTCATCAATACATGTATATTAGATTTTGTCACATGTATCAAATGTTTTTTAAGTTAAGTAACTAATTTAATGAATTATAAATTAATATTTTATTTAGATAAAATTAGCTTATTGATAATAGTACCCAAAAAAATAATAATAAATCATTTAACGAAACTAAGAGGCACTATCCTTGACAGGCATTTGCGGATTGACCTGGTTCTGAACTTTTTTGTTTGTTATATGACCCGGTTCTGAACTTTTTTTTTTTGTTATATTATATGACAAATTGCCGTTAAATGGATCGGTTCTATTGGGTTTGTTGGATGTCGGGTCTGCTGATGATGTACCTGCTAACATTTGACGTCTTTTCCCGTTACGAAGGGCTCCGTATCCTTTACAGCTTAAGACTTGCAGCAATGCATACAGCACCGTTGGATTGCTGCTATGTGGACTTAACGCTTAACGCCAAATGTAACAGTGTTTTAAAATATATTTTTTAAAATTTTTAATACCTTCCTCTTCTCTTCTTTTCTTCTTCTTTTCTCTCAGTCGACTTCTGTCTCTTCTTGGTCTCTCTCTCATTTTAAGAGAGTAGAGAATCAGTCGACCTCTTCTATACTCTTCTTGTCTCTCGGTATCGAGGCCAAGTGTATCACCCCTTGAAAGTCTACAAGAAGAATCCTTATAAGAGCATAAGAAATAAGTGGAAAACGGTTTCCAATCTTCACAAGGTTCCGCATCCTCTACAACTTTAAGAACAAGTATGCTATTTGCTATTTTTTCTTATTTGTACATGCTCATATAGAGAAATGCTTATTTGATTTTTGTTAAAATACGTCTAAGGGTACCCCCTCTTTGCATTGTGTACCCAAGGTTAATGATTCACAGAGTGCCCATAGCATTAAGAGGGGGTACCCTTGGCTTAATTTTTAAGCATGTGATACCCTGTACATTATTAAGCCTGGGGTACCACAAGCTTAAAAAAGCACAGGGTACACCAGGCTTAGGTGCTGTTGGGAAAAGTCCCTATGTATTTTGGGTGATGCTGGTAATGAGCATATATTCATCCAATCAATGACATGAGCTCAATCTCATGATCTTAATGCTAAAGTAATATATATATATATAGTATCTGTAGTTTATTATTAAGCATCACAGGTAATCAATAGTATAGAAAGCATATATATATATATATATATATGGTCCCGACACATGGGGGATGAATTCCGCTGCAAGGATCGTGAATCAAGGGGAGGGAAGAATGAGACCAGAATTTTTAAGTCACCCCCGACCGAGACCTAGATGGCAACCTAACCGCAGAAGAGAAAGGGAACTTTCTTTGAGTCATTCCCCCAGGCAGTCTCCCCTGGCTTTCTTTCTTGGTTCCCTTTCCCTTGTTGCCTATGGAGTGAGTTCGTTGATGGCAATGAGCCTCGCCCTCTCCATGGATCGATCTGCCTAGCACCTCAGCAGCCAATAGGAAGAGGTAAGGGGAAAGGGGATCACCTTGGCGCAGACCTCGAGAGCTGGCGACCCTTCGGCTGGCCTCTTTAACTAGAAGTCATAAACGGGCAGTGGATATACATTGCCAGATCCAGTTTCTCCATGTCTGGTTGAATCCATAGAGACTGGGCACTTTCTCCAGGAGGAAGGAAAGAGAAACCACTATATGTAGGTTACACGATAACTTGTTGTATACCATACTTGTTTGTGTCGCCTCACAAACTCCCTTTCAGGGTCAATACCACAAGAAGAAGAGTAGGAATGATAGGTCAGTTCCCCAGTTCTTCTATTCCCAAGGTCAGCTAATGAAGGTTCCGCTCGCGTGTCTTTGAGAAGGGCTCTTCCTAAGTAAGTAGGAAATTTCCTACTTAGAGGCATCCATCTTTTGATCCGCTGTCAGGTGCAAAACAATTAAATCTTTCTTTATTAGATTAGATATGGGCCTTGTTGGAGTACGTAGTGGTTCGGATAAGGACACGGTAGCTCGCTTTAATGACTTATTTTCCAGCGCCCTAGCCAAGCTGAAACTCGAACGGACTCAATCTCCCCTACTGAGGGGAGCAAGAGTACCTATGCTATCGCCTGACATTCTTCTTTGTTGGATGGGATGCCATGGTCCGTATACCATTTATAGTCCATCATCTACATAAGGAGTAGGTGCAGGCACAGAAAGAAGCAATTCAAGTTCTCAAGAATCAAAAGTTCCAAGTTCTCCTAAGCCAATAGGATTTTCTTTCGAAGTGACATTGCCCGAAGCCAGCCATAAATAAGTTACGGCTTTGAATAGAAAGAAAAGTTGTGCTAACGGGAAGGTGTCAAAGGGTTGTTTGTTAGGTCGGTGTTGGGATTTATCTCGGCTACGGTAGAAGGGCTATATACACTTTTCCTCGTAACGAAAAGACAGAGGGCGAAGGGCTTACTGGTAAGGGAAGGCAAAAGTGCCCCGGTATAAAAAGTGAACGGCTGGCTTTGGAGGGTAGATGCAGACCCTGAGTCAGAGTCCTACTCAAAATAGGGAGGCCGTCAGACTATTCTAGTCTTCCTAAGTCAGGAACTGTAAGTGTGGAGTTTCGCTTGCAAGAAAAGAGAGTACGAGCGAAGCAGCTATCAAACGTAACGGAGGAAAGAAGGAACCAATCCTAATAAGGAGTCATACCTCGTTGCTCATGTTCCTACGGTACCAACGGGATCAGTCACGTCCTTAGTTAGACCAGACAAGCGTTAGGATTCTAGCAAGTCCCTAGTTCAAGTCTCGGTGGTCAGGTCCTACTCCCTTCCCTCCTTTCGAGCTGCCTTGACGAATAGCAGGGTTCTCCACCTTTATGTATGTTATGTAAGCGAGGGATCCGTTCCCAATCCGGAAGGGAATCTACCCCTCAGTACGGAGGGGAGTCATTCCTTCTTGCCAGTCTTCCTACGGTATCCAACCAAGAAAGCATGGGACACAAGCACGAAGAGAGTCAGGGAAAATGTTGCACTGACTGTGCTCATGTCCCTACGACCTCAAAGCAAGGAAGCAACACAGGGAGATAGAAAGACGTTCCAGAAAACCTGAGAAACCTTCTGGTCCGGCTCGACCCCCTCCAGCATACTTAAAGCTCCCGCCCTCTTCTGGAAACCAATGCTTGCCCCTTTCCTATTGGCATTCAAGGAATTCTGCCCCCTATTTTTTCCCACCCGAAGAGGAGTTATGCCTAAAGAAGAGTTCAGGCCCCTCGAACTCCACTCCATAAGGCCAGGCCGATCAAGCTGTTCTATTCCTGCTTAGCACCTATTGGCAAGGTCGGTCGAGCACAGTCTTTATAGATGTTAGAGACCTTATCTTATCTAAAGCGAGACGGGATAACAGCCTTTCCGAAAAAGACTATGGATAAAGACTATGGATAAGGGTGGGGTAAGAGGTATACATGTATCCTCCTCTCAGGTGGGAAAAGGGATTCGATACAATGGCCGATCAGAAATAAATATAAGTATAGGTCCCCTAAATCATCCCCTAGAGAAGGGGAATACCTTGACTCTCTTCGAATAGGGGTCAGAGCAAATTTGAGCTTCTTCAGTACTCCTTCGGTCAGGGAGATGCCCGAACGATATAGATAGAGTGGAAGCCTTCAGCACTAGGAGTTCTATTCCCCTAGTTATTCCCCGGGATTTCTGCTTTATCCTTCTTGCCCTCTCTTACGGAAGAGCCTTCCAACTCATGGTATAGGTCCCCCAAATATGACTCGACCATGAATTCTCGCCTCTCCGGATCAGTTAGGGATATATAAGCCCTCTATTGAGTTTCACATAGCCTTTGGGAAGGCTCAGGGGTCAAGGCCTTCTCCGATAATCGATAGGCGGGCGAGGCGGATTGATTCTTCTCGTACCGGCCCTACCCTAATCTAATAGCTGTTAGAGTATCTGATTCTAAGGGTGAGGAAGAGGATGATTGATGCCTTGAACTCGACTCCTCGTCAGAGTCCTCCTTCCAAGGGGCTATGCTCTGTCCTAACCATTCCGTGCAAAAAGCCCTAAAAATAAAAAGCAGTAAGTAATAGCGGATTTATTCAAATGTCGGAATAAATAAGAGTTCAATTGACTCCAATCCAACTATGCTAGTAAAGAAAGCAATCATTTTCTTTCTTTAGCAGCATGTGAATGAGGAGGTTAGTTAGTAGGTAATGACTAAAAGCAACCGGGATTTTAAGCCTGCATAAAAAGTCCCGGCACCATCAAAGTCCTTACCGCTCGCCCTAATCCCACCACCCTCCTTTCTTTTTTCAGCCTCGCTTAGGTTCGTTCGCTTCATTCATTGTTATAAGCAAATTGTTGGCTCCTGCGCCATAGCATCACATAGACGCATAAGTCAGGCCTTCTTCCCTTAAACCAAGCTACCTTTCCGAGGCCATAGAACCCATTTCTTTCGGTACACGCGAACACACGCATACACTTTATTTAAGTAAAGCCTTCTTCTAGGTTCAAGCTGAAGTGACAACGCTATATCTTACGATATAAAAGGGAAGCAGAAGCTGCGGGTCGTCGTGTTCGTGAACGCATAAAAAAGAATCTCAGTCTCATCCGAGACAGAAGCTAGCGAAAGACAGCGAGCGAAACGAGGGCGGTGGTGGGGAAGGAACCGGGGAGAGTCAATTAATCCTACCTCTCACTTAAGAGCGGAGCGGCAAAGAAGACACCTTTCTATATGCCATTAGTTGAAACTGTCGTCTACAGCAACTCTATCGAAAGAGAAAGATGATCCTGCCTCAAGTCAAGTATGGAATGCTAAGGGTTCCGAGACTAGCCCGGTCTGAGTCTATTCTATCGACGGAAAGCGTCTATCGCGGTGCAAATCATGTGAGTACCACCCGAATGAGTTCCTGCTCGTAGCGTAGGCTGGATTCAAGCCATGATTCCAAATCCGGGGTCTCCGCCAGTGTGGAGTGTTGGGGATAGCTGGGTCTATTCTGAATGTGGTGGTTGGGGTAGATTGAGTCTATAGATATAAAGATGATTTTTGAAATGGAAAGAAGTTCCCCGACGAAATGCGATTACGGGCTAAGGATGGGACCAGTCCGCCGGTCGAGAGGCCAATAGGAAGAAAATAGGTATGGCGCCCTATCTTTCAAGGAAGTCTGATCAAGTTCCAGGTCAAGATTCTGCTCAGTAAAAATTCTTAGTCGGGGTTGGAGCTCCAGGCTCAATGGGATAAGAGGTGACAATAAGATGAATGATCAAGTGCGATTCCGACTGTATGCCGGGCCGTCGAAAGGGCGAAAGCGTGGAATAGAGTGAAGTCTTGCCATGAGCTCATTTATCCAATCATCCAGCAGCCAAGATCAGATATCGAGATTGAAAGCCTTCCTTTCCAGATCAAGGCTATCTTTTTCTGATGCGGATTCCTCTGTTTAATCTTTCTTTCTTCCTGGAACTAGAAAAGAACCTAAAGGCTACCCAGCTTTTAGAGTCTATTCAGGATCACTTTTTATATTAACAGAATCGAAAGATGAGACTCGGCTATAGGAGAGTCGGCAAGAGAATCAAACACTGACTTGGTTGGTGGTCTCTTATCTGACTCACTCACAGCTCGCCTCGCTCAATGTGCGTTAAATGCGCGTATATTGCGCAAATAGAGTTAGAGTTTATCGCGCAGCAGGAGATCGAAAGCCCAACAACCTTAGCCGCCTACCTTATCAAAGTAAAATCCCTTCTATAGGGGCGAATGTACAAGTACCATGAACGGGGATCCGCCAACTACCAACTACCCACCGTCGTTGATTATATTTCCTCTTGGGATAACCATGGGGACATTCCCTTCCATAGAAAGAAAGGCAGTCCCCCCAATCAAAATCACAATTAAAAAAGTCCTGTACATCGTAAGCCCAACCTCCACATCGATTTCCGCCCTATCATGCAACGATCCTGCCCTGCAGGCACGGTCCTCGAAATAAAGCAAAGCTCAAGTACCCGAAGAAAGAGCCAGCCATTAAATAAAGAAAGCGCGATCCTTGATCTAGGAACCACGATTCGGGGTATCACCACTACCACCACTTATATATCTCTGTTATAATTCCAACCTCGGAAGGTGCATTGATCAGATTACCGACCGTGGAGAAAACTTAACTTCCACTTAGCTCACATCTAATCCATTCTAACCTGTCTGGTATAAACCTAGCAAGAGGAGAGAGATCTCGCTCTCCCACTGCCAAACCCTATTACCAGACCTTTTAGAAAATTTTCTAAAAGAGACAAGCAAGAATGGTATGTATGACTGAGAGTTCTCAGTATATACTGGCGCGGTTTACTGATAGTGTTCTAAATTCCTTACTACATGAGGTTATTTATACTCAATATTGCCCCGGGAGAGGGGGTTTACTTACTCGACCGATAGGGAGAGTAAGATCGCATTATTCTCTAATGCGCAATCAATCAGTTGCTTGCTTCCTATCAATCTCGATTCCTGCTTAGCTGTCTTGCTTGTTTAAAAGTAGAAAGAATGGTAGGAAGGAGATAGCTATGCGGCTAGATCATATCTGGAAACAGGCCGGAGCATTACACTGTTACATTAGGGTTTGACCACAAGCTTCAGTCCACTATTTGCAGCACAGTTATTGTAAAAGGATGCCCATTCCCCACATTCTCAGTAGTTCTACTTTCTCGTTCTGTTGATACCCAAGTTTCAGTTAGTTCCGATGTCTGTTTGCTTCACTTGTAAGCTCATTTTCGATGGAGCCAAACAAAGACGGGAGCAGATCTGAGATCTGATCGATCTGTCTTTCAATCAATAAAGAAGTAGTCGGCTGCGGGCTAAGAAGCCTCCTTCCCAGTCCCATGCCAATCTCCGAACGGCTGGTTATTGATAGGCTTTTATTGACCTGAAATAACCATTCTTGTTAGTCCCGAGCCTGAGCGAAGGTCTTTCAATTTCTTATTTAGCCTTCACCACCTTTCTTTCGAGAAATGGGCTGGAAAAGCATGTTAATAATCACCGCAGAGTGTATTTATAGGAGAAGGTTATCTTTCTATTTAGACGACCTAGATCAATATGATAGTTTACTTCTTGTTGTACGAGTGTCTTTCTTTAAAATGGATTACGGAGTTAAGAGAATCGACTGGACTGAGCCCGAAAGCGAGCAAGTCTATCTATAAGAATGAATAACACGATTAAAATTCCCATCTGAGGGAGGAGAGGCAGGTGGGCTCGATTCCATGTAAATTCGGGATCAAGGGATAGTGGAACAGAACATAGGGACGGACATTGGCTGGTAACCAAAGGAGCAGATCTCTTTGGAAAGTTCCCCACCAAAAGGTGGTTCGGCTATTGCCTGAGTAACTGGATGACCGAATGAGTCAATTTAAGCGCCGGCACCTCACAAGATTCATTCGAAGCAGGTGTTGTTCCCGGATCATTTGATGGAGCCTTTTCTGTTGGATTGCTTCCATCCCTTTTCTTGCTTAGTAGCTCCTACTTGAGAATAAGAAGTTTATGAAGGGAAATCCAGTAAGTTCGCTCCTGTTATCTTAAGTAAGAAAGTCCTTTCACTTCACTCCTTTTCTGCTCGTTAGCCGTACTGTCCTTGTGAACTCCTTTTCTCTTAGTGGAAACCGGTAAATGGGCCTTCCATCCCACTCCCTAAATAGGCTTTTTTAATCTTCTGAAGGCTTCAAAAGCATCTGATGCTGCGCCCCTATTAGGGGGCCGGCGCCTAACTTTGATAATAATGACCAAGTCCAACCCAGAAATATGGGGTTGGCCTTAATTGCCAAATCTCAAGAACCAAATCCCTCCTATGAAGTGAAGCCAGTTCCGGCATTCCTTGGCTTATGAAGCCAAGCTACTTCATCCCTTAAAATGCCTTCTATTCTTTAATATTATACTAAATCTGCACATCTAGCTTTCCAGTGTATTCGGTATGATATGATAACGTCTGTGAGTAGCCAACATCTGTATCAGTAGCTAAGGCAATCGAAAGAAGGGCTTAGTGCTCCGATTGCTCCTTAGGACTGCTAGGTAAATGCCTTACTCTAAGGGAATGAAGATGGCATCAAGTGAATCCGCACCCTTTCTTTACTTCTTGAGTCATTTCTTTCCTAGCACTAATGCCTACCCGTCCTAGAGGATAGAGGCGCAGCCCGCTACCCAGATAGGTCAGGACTTAGCTCAGGACGGAAGACTGGCCGCAAAGGGGAAGCTAAAGAACCCGTAGGCCTCCTATTCTTTTACACAAAAGATTTTGGACTCATATATGGTCTTTCTTTTAGGCTCACATAGTATGATGAGGGGAGCATGCCTTATCTCTCTTTAACTACAGGAAGCTCGGTCCATAGGATGGCCTCGGCCTTGGTTGGCTTTCCAGATTAACATATTCGCAAAGAAAGAGAATATGGTAGAGTGGTCCAGAGCATACCATATTAAAGATACCCCCTTCTATTACGCTATTTGGAGGGAAGAGAGTGGGTTCCTACTCGGTTAACAACCTATTCTATGAAAGAATCAGTTGTTCACTAATCTGTCCTACAGCTCCTACTTCTAGTGAGAGTGACCTCGGAAGGAGAGAATAGACCTTCACTCTGATTCACGCGATATTGATATTGCTGGATCGGGCTTTCGCCCATTGTCCTTCAAGTCCCCCTTTATCATCCCAATCGGGATAGCTGCGGTTGCCTGTCGTCGGAGTGAAGTTAGCGGGGTTACCTCACTGTCGGGATAGAAGGGGCTACCTCAACTCAATGAGAGTAGACGATTTTGAACGTAGAATGAATGTGAAAAGCAGAATCCGAATAATCCTATGATACGAGAGGTACACAAGAATTGGTGGACTCGGATAGGTCCCTCTTCTTCTTGTTATTTTATTGTTCTTGTTAAAATAACTTTCTCTCCCCTACTGAAATAATGGGCAGTCTGGTTTGCTGCTCTTCAAGTTAGAGAATGAGACCATCCGGGGACCGGCTTCGCGAGACCATTTCGGTCCACACTGGAGAACTCCTCTCTCGGGCTAGGCTCTATTGGGCGGAGGATAACCTTTCTTTACTAGAAGAGCAGGAAAGAAGACACTGACTTACATACGTAATTAGAGAGGTGAACCAGGTTCTGTTCTGAGCTAGAAAGCCACTCTTAGTTTTCGTATGATTAGATTGGGCCATAGCTAGGTGAACCAGATTGATCGAAAACATAGTCCGACTAGCATGTGTTAAGCATATAGCCAATAGCTTCTTAGCGCTTAGCTACTGCGTATAAGCTTAAACCTGCTCTTACAAGAAAGTAAGTAATCTCAAGGCCCGGGCATTCATCCAATGCGGACTTTTAGGCATAGCATTAGCCTATTTCAGCGAGTCAGAAAGCCTGATCCTTCTTTAGTTAGATAGTAGGAAGACAAGATCGCAAGGGAATCACTAGTTCCATGCCTTCTACTTAGGCTTAGGCAACCCGAATCCGCGTATACCTACTCTAGCAAGAGCAAACTACCAACGGATCCTTCCACTTCTGTAAGAGAGGCTAAAAGGTGCTCCGGTACGAAAGCATAAAATCCCTTGGTTCTTCAGTCAGATTCAGATCGGTGGGAATCTGGTACGAGCAAGCGTTGAGTAAAAGCTCTTAAGAAAGGAAGAATAAAGGGGTTGGGTTTCAAGTCTTGA
>JAUPMG010000005.1:7946434-7979933 GCA_031762675.1 Pachysandra terminalis
TACAGAAAAGAAAGTTCTGTTTTCATGGTATCAAAGCCTAGGGTTTCTTAGGCAACTAGACGTTAATGTCTAGTGGCTCGTCTTCCTCTGAGACCACAGACAACCAATCGGAGGCAATGTCTACCTTGGGTTCGAATGGGATCGACAATTCGTCCTTTCAACTCATGGTAGAAAAACTGAATGGGAAGAATTACCTAGAATGGGCTCAATCTATTAAACTCATAATCGACGGAAAGGGAAAGTTAGGATACCTTACCGGAGGAACAAAGAAGCCACCCTCGACCTACTCTTCTCTGCAAAAATGGCAGTCGGAGAACTCGTTGGTGACAGCGTGGCTGGCAAACACGATGAAGCCTTCCATTGGAAAAACGTATTTGTTCCTACCGATGGCGAAGGAAGTGTGGGACGCTATTCAAGAGACGTACTCGGACGTGGAGAATTCCTCATAGATCTACGAAATTAAAACCCAACAATGGCAACTCTGATAGGGAGAGAGGGAAGTGACGGAATACTACACAGAGATGAAATCTCTTTGGCAAGAGCTCTATCTGAGTTGTGATGAGGAATGGAAGTGCTTCGAAGACTTTGTGAGATATCAAAAGAGGCAGGATAACGAAAGAGTCTTTGAGTTCCTCGCAGGGCTTAATCGCGATCTCGATGAGGTACGGGGTCGAATACTGGGTCGAAGACCATTACCCTCCATCCGTGAAGTCTTCTCTAAGGTTAGGCGTGAAGAAAATCGTAGGAGAGTGATGATGACAGAGGCTGGGCCTAATGGGTCCAGTGAGTCCTCAGCCCTAAGTGCTAGGAGTGAACCAAGCCTAAACAATCAAAAAGAAAAGAGGGAAAAATTATGGTGCGAACACAGTCATAAACCTCGACACACTAAAGAAACGTGTTAGGATTTACATGGAAAGCCACCCTGTTGGAAACCCAGATACCCTGGAAAGAATCGTGGATATCAGGCTTCACTTGATGATCAAACTGAAAAAGGGTTGAAACAAGCAGCAGCAATCAAAAATCTCCATTTAATCAGGAACAAATGGAGCATCTCTACAAGCTTTTCTCCAATCTTCAGCCTTTAGGCCAATCCTCTAATAATGTGCCTTCAAGTTCATTAGCCCACAAAGGTAATTTTTTGACAGCTTTGAGTACTACCTCCATAACAAAAATACCTTGGATTATTGACTCCGGAGCATCTGATCATATGACTGGTATTTACCATATTGTTTCCACATACTCACCTTGTGCTGGCAATATCAAAGTTAAAATTGCAAACGGTTCACTTTCACCTGTTGCAGGAAAAGGGAGTATTCAACTCTCTGATTCTATAACCCTTGAGTCTATCCTTCATGTTCCAAAGTTATCATGTAATTTGTTGTCCATTAGCCAGTTGACAAAAAATCAAAACTGCTCTACTAAATTCCTTTCTTCTCACTGTGTTTTTCAGGACCTATTATCGGGGAAGACGATTAGCAGTGCTAAAGAGTGTGAGGGGCTCTACTACTTTGATGAGGTGAATGTGAGTGGACAGCCTCAAACTGTAATTTGTGATTCTGCATCTGTTTCTAGGGATAGTGAAATTATGTTATGGCATTTTAGAATGGGTCATCCCAGTCTCCAATATTTAAAACGGTTGTATCCTTCCATTTGTTCAAATAAAAGGACTTCTGATTTCAATGTGAAATTTGTCAACTTGCCAAACATCAACGTACTTCATTTCCCATGTCTAAATATCCACCATCTAAGCCATTTGCCATGATCCATAGCGATGTTTGGGGACCATCTCGTATTCCTAATCAAAATCACTTAAAATGGTTTGTAACGTTTATTGATGATCATACTCGAGTTTGCTGGGTTTACCTTTTGAAAGAAAAAACTGATATTCGTGTTGTGTTTAAAAATTTCTACTCCATGATCCAAACACAGTTTCAAACAAAAATTCAAATTTTACTAACTGATAATGGCAAGGAACATTTTAACTCTATTTTGGGGGACTATCTTCAACTAAATGGGATTGTGGAACGGAAAAACAGACACTTACTTGAAGTAGCCCGTGCCGTGATGCTCACTACCAATATGCCAAAAAAATTTTAGGGAGATGCTATTCTCACAGCACCTTTTCTCATCAATAGGATGCCCAGTCGAGTCCTTTCTTTCAAAAATCCTCTTCATACCCTACAAACTTTGTTTCCTACCTCCCACATACACTCTAATCTTTCTCTTAAGGTGTTTCGGGTGTACCACATTTGTCCATGTCCATCCACATAATCGGAGTAAATTAGATCCTAGAGCTATAAAGTGTATTTTCATCATATATTCCCCTACTCAAAAAGGCTACAAGTGTTATGATCCTTCAACAAAAAGAGGTTTTGTTAGTCTTGATGTTACATTCTTTGAAAATACACCCTTCAAAAAAACTTCTCTTCAGGGGGAGAATGAACATGAAGATTGTTTTTTGGACTTTGATGTTTCTCTCTCACTCGACCTTGATGCTTCTCCCTCACCCAGTTCAAATACCGAACCTACCTTTCCTTCTCATTCTACTACGCCATGTACAGAAGGAAACTGAACTCGGGGGGAGATATGGAAAAACAAGGTAACAAGGAGATGCTTGTTTACTCAAGGAAACCGAAGTCAAAGCATAGGGAGAATCTCACACCTCAAGCACCAAAAGAGTTTGATCCAGTGATAGTTCCGAGTATCCATGAGTCACCTACTAAGACAGGTATTTCTGATATTGATTTACCCATTGCTCTCAGAAAAAGGCCCCGATCATGTACACTACATCCCACTTCTCGATTTGTGTCTTACAATAATCCGTCCACTGTTTTTAGTGCTTTTATCTCTAGTCTCAACAGTATAGAAATTTCAAAGAATGTACAGGATGCTTTGGCTATTCCCGAATGGAGAAATGCAGTAATGGAAGAGATGAGTGCACTAAAGAAAAAGAACAATTGGAATGTAATGGAACTACCTAAGGGAAAGAGACCTGTAGGCTGCAAGTGGGTGTTCACAGTGAAGTATAAAGCTGATGGAACTCTAGAACGGTACAAGGCCCGTCTAGCTGCCGAAGGCTTTACACAAACTTTTGGCATTGACTATACAGAGACATTTGCACCAGTAGCAAAGCGGAATACAGTTCGAGTTCTCCTATCTTTGGCAGTAAATTTAGACTGGCCTCTTCAACAACTCGACGTTAAAAATGCTTTTTTGAATGGCGAGTTAGAAGACGAAGTTTACATGGAGATTCCGCCAGGTTTCAGTAAAGGGCATGAAGACAACAGAGTGTGCAAACTCAGAAAGTCTCTATATGGTCTTAAGCAGTCCCCTAGAACGTGGTTTGATTGATTTACCAAAGTGCTTAAAAATCAGGGATATCGACAAGGTCAATCAGATCACACTATGTTTTTCAAGGAAGCTGAAAATAGAAGAAAGATGATTCTGATTCTATTTGTCGATGATATAATCCTAACCGGGGATAATGTGGTCGAAATGGAAAAACTGAAGAACATTATGGCCAAAGAATTTGAAGTAAAAGATCTTGGACAGATGAAATATTTCTTGGGAATGGAGGTTGCTAGATCAAAGAAAGGGATAAGTGTTTCTCAGAGAAAGTATGTCCTTGATCTACTGAATGAAACCGGTATGCTTGAGTATAAGCCTAGTGACACTTCAATTGAAGCAGGAAAAAGGGTAGAACATGATGGGGAACTGGTCGACAGAGACAGATTACAGAGGCTAATCGGGAAACTGATCTATTTATCTCACACCAGACCTGATATCGCATTTGCAGTGAGTGTTGTGAGTCAGCACATGCATTCACCGAAGGAAACCCACATGGAAACAGTATATAAAATACTCAGATATCTCAAGGGCTCACCAGGTAAAGGATTATTCTTCAAGAAGAGTGAATGTAGGGATGTAGAAGCATTCACAGATGCGGATTGGGTAGGGTCAGTTGAAGATAGAAGATCCACTACAGGTTATTGCACTTTTGTATGGCAAAATTTGGTGACTTGGAGGAGTAAGAAACAGAATGTAGTGGCTAGAAGTAGTGCAGAAGCAGAATTTAGAGCAGTTGTACAAGGGATATGTGAAGTTTATGATTGTGTAATTAGGAGATTCCTTCTCTGTAAGATTAGGAGTTTATACTTTCCTTTCTTTGTTTCCTTTTGTATTATAAAATAGGATACACTCCTTGTAAATGAATGTGAAAGAAATACAGAAAAGAAAGTTCTGTTTTCAGTTGTGGTTTGACCTTTTTTTATTTAATTAAGCAATATGCATTTAGAAAATAATTGAAATACGTAATACTATGATATAATTTTCATTTTAGTAAAAATTGATATTTTACTTTGAAAATTTTCAAAAATATTGAGTAGTGAAATTTTCAAATTTGTGAAAAGATACAAATTTTACTTAATTAATTGTAGTTTTACCATTTTTTTTAAAATTTAATTAAGCAGTATACATTTAGAAAGTAATTGAAATAAGTATTACAATGGAATAATTATAATTTTGAATGCATAAAATCTTCTAAAGATTGGGCCATGTAAGATAACACACAACAACTAAGAAATGTCGGGGCTAGATCCCTTTGGTTCTATTTTCTGCAATCGATTGGATGTAGTTAGGTGATGCCTCTTGATATTGCAGACTTTTAAAGGCAATTTTCAGGGGGATTATGAAGCAGAAGAGATGTATCAAGCTTTGAGAACATGCTATTCCATGGGGTATTTGGATTCAAATGAACTTTAGGATATTTGATAATAAGGCTTCAACTTTCTTGGACAGGGTGGAAAAAATCAAGCTTTCGGTGGCTTTTTGGATCTTAATTATGTAGGAGTTCCAATGTCTCAATTGGGTTGATAGTGAGAAATTGGATAGAAGTTGCATTGTCTAACCTTTGGTGCCAATTCAGAATTTTTATATGGCCTCTGCCTGTTTCATTGACATCAGCTTTGATGAGTGTTCTTCTGGAAAAGCGGATCTCTTCAGGTGAAAGGCTATGAGTAGGCTCTTGGATTCGAGATGGATTATTCTGATTTTGATTTTTGCATTATCATGGAAAACGTCCTTTTTTTGGGGTACATAGATCCGCTAATTAGATGGAGGATGGATTAGCAAAGAAAGGGATTAATTGGGAGGTTATGGTCATTGGAAGTGAGGCATCAATGTATATGGAGCTGGAGTTTAGATTGCGAGTTTCCTTCATTTGCTGTTAGTAGTGTTTCAACATTCGTTTTGTTTTGGTTCTCTTTTCCTTCTATAATTGGGCTTTTGGGGCCTTTGCTGTACCATCTCAGTTCCTTTCATTAAAAAATTTACTGTTCTTCTTCTTTTCAAAAAAAAAAAAAGATAACATATGTGTGCTTAATGTACTGCATTATAAATTCTTATCTTACAAATATTGTTACAAATACAAAAACCTATTTTTTTTCGATGATCTAGGAAGAACTAAAGAGGAACATAATTAATAGTGTATGTTTTAGTTTGAACACACATATGATGCTTCCTACTTGTACGAAGTTTTAGACTTGTATGATAGCAGCTGTCACTTGGCTACTAATCTCATTTTCCTACTATAAAATTCCTTTTTTTTTTTAGTTATTTGATGAGTTGTAAGTTTTTAATCTTTGGAGTATCCTATGGTCGGAAATTTTCTGATAGTTCAGAAGGTAGATTTCAGTCAATGATTTGAATGGACTCACATGTGCCATGCTACTGATTTTACAATTGTTCTTTCAAGAACCCTATTTTATCTGTTGATTTCTCATTGGTGCAGTGATCATGTTCTTGATCTCGTGGTCATTCACCGTGGTATCTCTAACCCTTGCCAGCCTGATATATTATTACGTGAGCATAAAAGGGAAGGCTGGGGACTGGGGTGATGGTTTCAAGAGTGCATATTTCCAACTAGCCCTTCGCAGTCTTCGGTCGTTAGGAGGTTTGTATATTTGCTGTGGAAAATTCTGCAAACAATTGTTTCTTTCCACCATAGTTTTCCTTCAGTGGCACCGTCCAAACATTGGAAGTTTCATCATACTCAAATCTTTTTAAAAAATATATATATATATATAAAATAAAATCTATCTGCATGGTTTGAAAAGTGTTTTGTTATCTTATGCTCTAATTTTCTGACGCACGGCCAAAGTGGGCTGGTGATATACATCACCAAGGGTAAGTCTTTCGTCCAATTATTATTTGATGCGCTTGAAAGGTGTCTGGCCTGCCTGATTTCCAATGGACTATTAATCCTGAATGCACAGACCAGCACATTGATATTGTCATGCAATGCACAGCATGTATTTAATTTGATTCATGGCATGACAATCAGATGATTATACCAAATCATGTTAGTTGGATTGCTTGTACCAAATGGAACTACAATTACTGGAATTCTGTGGAAAATTTCCAATTCAATTGATGGACCATCAGTGACGTAACTTTGATTAATAATTATGCATGTATATGGGAGAGTTTCAAGGTTGTCTAGTGACTTCTCTCTCTTTTTGGCTTCTGGAAACTAACTTCTCATTATAATTGCAGCAAACCAAGTCCATCCTAAGAACTGGTATCCTATCCCCCTCGTATTCTGTCGGCCATGGGGGAAACTGCCGGAGAATGTTCCTTGTCACCCAAAACTCGCTGACTTTGCAAACTGCATGAAGAAGAAGGGACGGGGAATGTCTATTTTTTTCTCTATTATGGATGGAGACTACCATGAGTGTGCTGAAGATGCCAAGGATGCCTGCAGACAGCTTAGCGCCTACATCGACTACAAGCGCTGTGAAGGTGTAGCAGAGATTGTTGTTGCCCCCAGTATGTCTGATGGCTTTCGTGGGATTGTCCAGACCATGGGTCTTGGCAACCTCAAGCCTAACATTGTGGTGATGCGATATCCAGAGATCTGGCGCCGTGAGAACCTTACTGAGATCCCTGCCACCTTTGTTGGGATCATTAATGACTGCATTGTTGCTAACAAGGCCGTTGTGATTGTCAAGGGCCTTGATGAGTGGCCCAATGAGTATCAGAGACAGTACGGTACAATTGACTTGTACTGGATTGTGAGGGATGGTGGTCTCATGCTTCTTCTCTCCCAGCTCCTGCTTACGAAAGAAAGCTTTGAGAGCTGCAAGATCCAGGTCTTCTGCATTGCTGAGGAGGATGTTGAGGTAGAGGAGCTCAAGGCTGACGTGAAGAAGTTCCTCTACGATCTTCGGATGCAGGCTGAGGTGATCGTTTTAACAATGAAATCATGGGAAGTGAAGGTGGAGGGTGTCCCCCAACAAGACGATTCATTGGAAGCATTCACTGGGGCTCAGCGACGGATTGCCGGGTACTTGGCAGAGATGAAGGAGAAGGTTCAGAGGGAAGGTACTCCACTGATGGCTGATGGCAAACCTGTGGTTGTGAATGAGCAACAGGTAGAAAAATTCCTTTACACAACTCTGAAACTGAACTCGACAATACTGAGATACTCGAGGATGGCAGCAGTTGTTCTTGTGAGCCTCCCTCCTCCACCAATCAATCACCCCCATTACTTTTACATGGAGTACATGGATCTGTTGGTGGAGAATGTGCCAAGGCTGTTGATGGTAAGGGGATACCGTCGAGATGTTGTCACTCTGTTTACATAGCTGCCAGAAGTTTGCATTTTCCAACCTCCGCTGCTGTATTTTTTTTTTTTTTTTTGAATTTTCTTTTTATTTTTATTTTTTTTTCCTCCCAAAATTTTCCTTTTCTTTATTGTTCATATTTATTTCTCCTCCCTTCTCAAAAGCTTGTAGTTCCAAAGTTTAAAATTCTTTTCTTTCTTACACCCAAAAAAAAAATAAAAAAAATTCCTGGCCTTTGTTCACTTGCTTAAGCAAATTAATGTTCATTACAGTTCACAAGATTAGGTTAGGTTATATTTTTTTTGTAACCTCTTTACAGATATCTAACCATCGGTGAATGATTAATTTTGTTTTTAGGTACATTTTGTGAGATTAAAATATTGGTCCTAATCTTATGATTCTGTACCATTTGTTACCAACATAATGATCGAGGATGATCTCTGTTCTCAGAAAATGCCCATGATCTCTGTCTACTGTCTGCAATTTGATTATTGTTATTAACCTCAAGGCCATCAAGAGTATGATACAAATGAATGTATTTCCAGTGAACGGTTCCTTGCTATCATCTATCTACCACAATCTTATTGATAGTCTCTTAAACCCGGTTCGAGCAACACTGTAGGCGCGGCTGTTGCACTTCAATTTAGGCCTACAAGTGGATCTACATTTTCTGTACTTATCTGATAGATACATAGGCCAAAATAATGATCTAGGATGATCTCTGTTCTCAGACTATGACCATGATCTTCGTTTACTATCTACAATTTGGTTATTGTTATTATTCTCAAGGCCATCTTATTGACCTAGCCTCTTAAACCTAGTTCGACTAGGTCTCTTAAGCCTGGTTCGAGCAACACTGTAGAAACGGCTGTTGCATTACAATTTAGGCTTATGCGTGGATCTACATTCTCTATACTTCTTATTGTATTTGGCAGATACATAGGTAGATACATTAGGTCGATCTTTGCTACGTATACTGTCGTGTTCAAAAAAACGCCTACACATACAAATAAAAACAAGAGAAAATATCAAATTAATTAACAAAAATAACACTATAACCTAGCTTAATTCAGCTTATTGTTACTTGTTCGGTGAGCAACCAGACCCATTTTAGTTAATAATTGAGTCCAATATGCATTTCGATGTTGAACTACTATTCGATGAATTTCGCATATTATCATAGCACCATAATCTAACTTTAGGATGCAATTCGGTTTGGTTTGGTCCAAATTAACATCAATCTGGAATTGAACCAAGGTAAGTGAAGGTCTAATCAAACTGACTTGTATAGGTAAACCCTAAACCCAACTCAATTTGTAGTTTTGATTGGGTTTGTTCAAAATGTTATTACGAAGCCGGACCAAACCAAATTCAAAGAAACCCACCCAAGGTCTGAATGGATCAATTGGTTCTAGGGTGAACTGACCCAGTTGCACTCCTCGACTGCATTTGGCATGGCTTATATAAGTGCTTATTTCAACTTATAGCTTATTAAAACACATTTTAAAATTAAAAGTGTGTTTGGTAACATCTAATGGGTAAGTGCTTACCCATAAGTAGCAGAGGAAGGCTAACCATAAGGAGAATCTCTTGAGAACAGCTTCTCTTATCACTTATGCAGAAAGTTGTTTCTAAACCTAAGTAATATTTTATAATACCTATTTTACCCCTAAACTTTCATAAACACTTAAATAAATATTATTTCTGAACTTCGATAATATTTTCATAATACCTATTTTACCCCTAAACTTTCATAAACGTTTAAATAAATGTATTCACCTAACAGTATTTTCTTCAAGAGCAATTTACCGTTGTTGTGGATAAGTTTGTGCTCCCATTGAGCTACTTATCTGAGCGCTTATCCAAAAGCACAAATCCGGCCGAACGGCTTGAAGTAACACAAATGCGCTTCATTTACATTGAAAAAGAGTATTCACAATTATCATGTTGAAAAGGGTGGGTGGATTTAAAACATTTATGATTGATCACCAACCCAGCTGTGAAACCATCGTCTTGTAACCCATGCATCTTAAAGGCTGCGTTTGGTTCCCGTTAATTTGCGTCAAAGGAAAAAAGAAAATCCATTCACAATTATCATGTTGAAAAGGGTGGGTGGATTTAAAACATTTATGATTGATCACCAACCCAGCTTTGAACCATCGTCTTGTAACCCATGCGCTGCGTTATTCCGTCAAGCTACATCAAAGGAAAGAAAAGAAAAGGCACTTTTCTTTTTCCTTTGGATGTTTGGTTTGTAAGAAAAGGAAAAGAACGTAAGTCTCACAGTTTTCTTTAGAAAACTTTTGGCCAAAAAGAGCCACTTTTATTTTTCTGCTCACATAGTCAGATTTTGCATCCAAAGAAAATGAAAATGCGTTATTCCAAATTTGCCCTTAAAGTACAATAAGTAAATGTCATCATAATAATATTTTGAGTGCTTAATATAATTATAACTTTCAAATTTACCCTTCAAAAAAGTGCACCATTCCAAACTTTTCCTTCAAGTTAAAATAATTATATGTCATTATAATTATTATATATCATTATAATAATATTGTGGGTCCTATATGTGATATAAACTGCTTAAGTGATTATATGTCATTATAATAATATTTTGTGCGCTTAATATGCTAAATGAATATTTTACATAGCATAAATATGATTTATATCAAAAGGGTATAATAGGAAATTGTGTTCAGGATTCTTATGACTTTCTCGCTATCCAAACACATAATGCAGGATTTTCATTCAGAATCATTCAATTTTTTTGCAACAACTAAACAGTAACAAGAAACTTACTTTCACTTTCTTTTCACAGTACTTGCACTTTTTTGACTTTTTTTTTCTTTGACGCAATTTGACAAAAACCAAACGCAACCAAAGGCTTTCAATGGTGTACCCTCAAACCACTCCTTACTTGAAGACTGGCCTAATCCATTTAGGAGATGACCTATAATAAGGCTTACTTCCAAGGTTAGGGCAACCACCTCTCTAGCCTTGTACCATGAGGTCTGATTTCCTCTCTCTCTCTTTTCTCTTCACCTTCTGTTTCCTTAATACGGGTTTGGCAACCCAAAAATATGAGTCAATTTTCAGCTTCGGCGACTCGCTTGCCGACACCGGAAACTTTCTTCTCTCCGGTGCCCTCTCATTTCCTGTCATTGGTAAGCTCCCTTATGGTGAAACCTACTTCCGGCGTCCAACTGGTCGGTGCTCGGACGGGCGTTTAGTGGTGGACTTCATTGGTACACTTCTTTTTAAAAAATGGTTTGGTTTGAACCTCTTTTAATTCTGAAAGCTCATGAATTGAGTTGACTCGGTCAGAACCGAGTTAACCCGGTTCATATATATTATGAAACTGTTCTGATATTGTTGTACTGGTCATGAACATTAAAATACAGCTGAAGCATTTGGGGTCCCTAAGCTTCCACCTTATCTTTCCCATACCGGTGGCCAGAATTTCAGGCATGGAGCAAATTTTGCCGTTGCCGGAGCAACCGCACTCGATGCAAAGTTTTTCTACGATCGAGGTATCGGAGGACTTATGTGGACAAACAGCTCATTGAGTGTGCAGCTTCAATGGTTCAAAGATGTGAAGTCTTCTATCTGCCCCAGTATGAAAGGTAAAACTACATGATCATAGCAATGCATTTTCGTGCAACCCATTCAACCATGCATTTTGGTGCAACCCATCCAAAAACACCACAAAGAAAGAAGAAGAAAAAAAGTTCTTGGTATATTCACATTGATATTTGATTTGTTTTTTTGAACTTGGGTTGCACCAAAATGCGTTGCTTGTAAGGATCCATCAAGATATGTATTTCTCCTTCTCTAATACAAAATTTGAAGAATTGCAGACTGCACAGAATACTTTCGTAGGTCACTCTTTCTTGTTGGAGAAATCGGAGGAAACGATTACAACTATGCATTCTTTCTGGGTGGAAACATAAAAGAAGTCCAATCTTCTGTACCTTTAATAGTAGAAGCCATAGCTCATGCCATTAGTGTAAGCAACTCAACTTGAAAGTCTTTTAGGCTGCGTTGGCCTGGCCTATATAACTATATAAGTGCTTATTTCAGTTTATAGCTTATTAAAGCACTTTTAAAATTAAAAGTGTGTTTGGTAACACAATAGGTAAGTGCTTACTCATAAACAGTAGAGGAAGGCTACTCATAAAGAGAAGCTGTTGAGAATAGCTTCTCTTATCACTTAGGCATGAAGCTATATATTTCTAAGCTTTAGTAATATTTTCATAATACCTAGTTTACCTTTAAACTTTATAAGTACTTGAATAAATGTCATTTCTAAACTTTAATAATATTTTTATATTACCTATTTTAGCCCTAAACTTTCATAAACACGTGAATGTATTTACCAAACATTATTTTTTTCAAGTAAGCAGTTTATTGTTGTTGTGGATATAATTGCTCTCGTTGAGCCACTTATCCAATGCGTGTTTATCCAAAAGCACAAGCCAGGCCAAACGCAACCTTAAATTTTCACTACATTTTGTACCGATAATGGATGCGTGTGCAAGGAGAGCAGATCAGGTGCGGGTAGCTTTATGGTGCAAGTGAGCGTGGACCATACTCTATTGGCCCACGTCACCCAACTTCAAATGTAAGAACATTAATTTCTTGATGGTTAATTTTAGTATTTTACTACAGGCATTGATTGAAGAAGGTGCGGTGGAGCTGGTGGTGCCGGGAAATCTACCTATTGGGTGCTCCGCGGTGTACCTGACTTTGTTTCAAAGTAGTAATAAAGGAGACTATGATGAACGAAATGGGTGTTTAAAGGCATTCAATGACTTCTCAAAATATCACAACGCCCAACTGAAGCTGGCTTTAATGAAACTGAGACTAAAGTACCCACATGCAAAGATCGTCTATGCAGACTACTACGGTGCAGCCATCCGTTTCTTTCACTCTCCACGACACTACGGTGAGTTTAATGAATGAGAACCGTCTATCTAATCTTGTGATGTCTAGGGGCAAATGATCAAGACCGTCCAGGATGATGGACCACACGACGAAAGTTACACCATCTTGCTTGTGTGAGTCTGGGTTGTGTGAACCTCACACGATGTTGACACTTGTCCACAGGTGGATCCTATTAAGAAAACGGGATTTTCTGATATGAAGATCTCATTTATGCTCCTGTAATGTATACAAGAGCATAACACATGTCCTGAGGGCCCACCATATTAACTGGTGATTTGCCAAACTGGTTAATGTGATGGGCCCCCAAGGGTTCACCCTTTTATTAGAGTTTTTAAATTGACAGGTCACCAGTGGCCTCTTAGGATACGTGTTTTGCTCATGTTTACATAACATGAGCATAATAAGGATCTTCATAACAGAGAATCCTTGTCCCCTATTAAGAAGGGCGACTTACATTTTTAAGACGTTAAGAGACCTAATGAACCTGAAACTGCCTTTTACCTTAGCCAGTGATAACCATTCTTTTTTGTGGGCCCGTTTGGGATAAGTGTCAACCTCATGTAAGGTTCCACAGCCCAGATTCACAGAAGATCTCTATCAGAGTCTTTAAGGTAGTCAGATACATGACACTTGAGGTTGATCCATCCCTGAAATTTTCCCTGTTCGTCTTACATCATTTGAATCAAACGGTTGTCCCTGAGTAGGAGTTAGTTGAATTAGGGTAGTGTTAAATGCCTTTTTTTTTAGGTTAACTACTTATTAAGTCAACTGTCAACCCCTTCGGCCACATTATATGGACACCTCTAACTTTTTGGGTGGAGCAAATCCCTTGTATAGCACAGACTCCCTAAAAAGTAGAAAAGACATGCCCATGTTAAACTTCAACCTGCCGAATTCAACTTGAGTTAAAGCCTAATATGAGTTTGTGTTTTCTGTAGTGATGTAGCACTTTTTTCTTGGTGGAGAAAATAATACAGAGGATATGTTCCATTGCGGACACCTCTTATAAACTATTAGACCAAGTCAAAAAAGTTTTTAAGAACGGAAAAACTTGTCACGTTGAATCTAACTCGACCAAGTTAGCATTATGTCGAGCTTTTAAACGAGTCATCTCGAAACATTGACGAGTTGATTCGAGTTTTGAGTCAGCTCGACAAATTTTAAGAGTGGTTGCACATACCTCCCTTCAGTTGATGAATTGTTCATAAAGGAATTGAAGCTTAGTCATCACTTCTAAGAAACCCAAGTACCCTTCTATGGTCTTTTCTAGGGATGGCAATGGGTTGGGTTACCTCCCCGCCCCGCCCCTAATGGTTAGGGTTTATAGTAATCCGTGAATCGGGTTGGGGTTTGGCTCAATCCCGATCCAGCCTCATTGCCATTCACTTAGTTTTAAATATATATTGTATGTATAAATATATATTCTATTAGTAAATATATTTAAAAAAATTGAAGATTTCACTTAAAAAAAACATTTAGTTTTAAAAGAATCTTATAACCCGGTCAAACCCGCCCCGCCCTGCCCTGCCCCAATAGGGATTAGGAGCAGGTTTGCTATTAGAGGGCTCCTTTAGGGGTGGGTTAGGGTTTTTCAAAACCCGCCCCATTGCCATCCCTAGTCTTTTCAACTATTTTTGGGACAACAAAACCCTCCGCATCAAAATAATTAAGAGTTTAGGACTATCATAATTAGTATAATGTTTGAAAACAGAAATAAATAAAAAAAAAAAAAAAAGTATAATAAAAAAATTTGGGTTGGAAAAAAAAACATGAAATATGTAAAATAAAAAAATATATATGAAAAAAATTAGAGAGAAATAATTAAAATATCTATGCTTAATCATTAATTAGGGGATGATGTATTAATATTTGCAAATGAATTGATGTTGTTACAGGATTCAGAAATGGGGCTCTAACAGCTTGTTGTGGAGGAGGTGGACCCTTCAATTTTAATATCTCAGCAAGGTGTGGTCACCTTGGGTCTAAAGCATGCATGGAGCCATCAACATACGCAAATTGGGATGGCATTCATTTGACTGAGAACGCTTATCACCATATAGCCACTGCAGTGATAAATGGCCCCTATTCTTCTCCACCTCTGATGGACGTTTAGTCATAGACTTCATTGGTATACCTCTCTACCTTCATCGTATTGAAGCTTGCTTGAACTGTGAATGCTCACCCCTTGGTGACTTGGACTCAAAAACTTTGTAAATCCCTTCAATATGATGCAAAATGGATCTTGTTCTATCGTTGGTTGATCAAGAGAGATCGGAATTTACATCTTAGCATAAACTTCATTTTTCAATATGATTATTCTATCATTTGACTCCAAGTCTCTAATATGATTATTATGGAACTAAGATGATATTTTTTCTGGCCAATATTAAGATACAGCCCAAGCATATATAGGCCTGTCAACGGATCGGATTCGGATCAGGGCATATCCAAATTTGATTTCATTAAAAGTCGGATCGAATCGGATCATACTTTATCGGATCGTCCGATCATAAATCCCTTACCAAATCCGATTAGTTTCAAATCGGATCGTATTCGATTAATTGTCAGATTTTTTGGTAAACCTATTTTACAGTTATAAGAAATCAGATAAAAAGATATATAATTTGATATATGTTTAATCTTTTTTTAAAAATATCCTAAACTAATGACTAATTTCTAATTTTATGGTTAATACTTGTAGTCACCCAATATTATATATGCATACATATTATATCGGTGATATATATTTTATATATTTATATATGTACACAAATGAAATCGGATCGGACTCTTATCGAATCGAATCAGCTTATATCCGAATTTGATCCAATTCAAATCAAATCGAATCAGATCATATCTAATCGGATTATCGGATCTAAAATCCCTTACTAAATCCGCTTTTCTCAGATCGGATTCGGATCGTACTCGGACCATGATCCATCCGCTTTCTCGGATCGGATTCAGATCGTACTCGGACCATGATCCAATCCATTGATAGCCCTAAGCATATGGCTCTCTTACTATGTAGACTGGTGCTATCGGGGACTATGGATATAATAGTAATTTCAAGTGTATTATATTTAACCCTAATTTCAGGATATGGATATAATAGTAATTTCAAGTGTTATATTTAGCCCTAATTTCAAGATATTTATTCATACTTTTGCCAATACTCTTTGTAACACATTATTCTGAACTTTAAAGAACAGTAGAACTGAATGTGCATCCGTAAAAGTAGGCACAATTTGCCAAACCGAACCACATAAATATGTGGTGTGTGCTTGATTTCTTCTTCATCGTTTTATCTTTCTTTCTTAACATCCATATGGTGTTAACCACTTAAAAAGAAGGGAGCTATCCTTAATCAACTAAAATCCTGCAGTACAAGTGCCGCTCATTAATAATTCAAATTAATTTTAACGTATGCACAACATCCATGCCGGATTCACCAATGGGGCTCTATCTGCTTGTTGTTAGGGGTGTCGAGGAGTCGAGCAATGGTTAGCCCTAATCCAGCCCAATCAAAAAATAAGTACGCCCTGGCTCACCCAATGCTTGGCCACGGCCCCATCTTTGGAGCCCTCCTGATCCTACGATTTTTCACAAGGTTAGGGCCGGGCTCGGGTCGACCTCATATAGAACCATAAGATCGTAGTCGTCTTTCTCCATATCTTTTGTCATTCAATTATGTTTTTTCCTTTTCTAATAGTAACTTAAAATTAAAAAGAAAACATCATATCACACCAAAAAAAAAGGTTTTGGAAAGGCAAAACAGAATATATTCCACCATTCAGAATCACATAAGAAATATTATTTCAACAAATAATGAAGAAAATTATATAATGGGGCCGAGTAGCATCACCGTGAAATCGGTCATCATCCTTGTACAAGTGGCATAGTTAAGTCGTCAATCTCAAATCATCGAACCAATGAGGATGCGAGCTACTCAGTTACCTATTGATTAGTGTGTATTGACAGACTGCAACCATGGCAAAGGGGGAACAGACACCCTACTTCCTACCATATGTTAATTACCATCAAAACTTTGTATTGCTTCAAATTCCAGCAACATCAAATAGTTCAGAAGTATAGGGAGAGTAATAATAGCAGACAATAACATTTCTGAATCATGAGTAAGAGATCTAGAATAGAATGAACTGCAAACCTTCAAACTACATCACTATACTACACTGAATTCATGAATCAAAAACATAACTATTGTGATAAACCCATAAACTACTTCAGATCCTAATGGATGTCAAAGAACAAGAATTTACAACTTATCTCGATGAAAAGGTACCTTTTGATCCTCCGCAGTGTTCAAATCTGGATCCAAACAAGGAAAGTAACTGATTTTCAGAGATTATGATAGTAGAACTTCTGCGAAGAAACATAAGACAAAAAATAGGAAAGAATTTCATGGGTAAAATGAACAGTGAGGAAAGGAAAGTCGGTCTTGTGCATCTGCAGGGAACATGATGAGCTACTGACCTCTTTTTGACGACTGGTTTATAGCAAACCAACCCTCTTAGAGTGGAGGCCATGGGTTCCATTCCCAGGATTACAGTTTGCAGCCTGACAATTCCCCTTTATGAGGACTCAAATACATAATAAATAACACCCGGTTAAATAGACCTTCCTATACGAGCTGTCCAATGTTGTAGCCACATACACAAGACCCTATATTGCTCCCTGTAAGGATATTTAGGACAACAAAATGGATGAATGAATGGTCAAGAAAATATGGCTAGGATCACCCAACTAGGTCGAGTGTTTGCATAGTACATCACAGACCAAGATTACAGATCACCAAATCTAAATACCAATATATATCCAGATTCCAGAGTGTCTAAAACATGGTTTTCAAAGTTCTTAATAATCACAAGATTTAAATGCCACTATATATCCAGGGTGTCTAAAACATGGTCTTCAAAGTTCTTAATAATCACAAATTTCGTAAGAATTCCAACTCACCCACACACCCACCCAGAAAAAAAAAAAACAACAACAACGAAAATTTATATCTTACCTGCTATACACAAAGGTGGAGAAGTCACGGTTACATTATGTTATAATGGGTTCAGCGCCAATATTGAGCCCAACGGTGAATGGTCTCAACCAATTGAGGAAACAATGCACTAACACTTTCATTGATAAGATCCTGGAAAAAATGTATGGCGTCCTCATCATCCAAGTCCAACCTAAACTTCTCTTGAAGCTTTGAAAATCAACAAAGACATTGTATAATAAGGAACATGATGAAGAATAATTCTTGGAAAAGATAAACTGTAAAATGTAAAGTCAAACACCTTGAGAATTCCTTTTTCAGGGTCTGAAGCTATGTCAGGAATGTTGGAACCAGCCATCAGATGGAACAAGTTCAAAATTAGATTGCTAGATTTTCGAAGGATGTTGTATGCTTCACAACAATAAGATTTGAACCTGGTATAGTATTGGCTGCAAGAGAAAAACCATTAACAATTGTGTAGAGAACATAAGTGGCAATCATAAGTAAATATATATATGGTGGTGCTGGAAAATGTTAAGATTAATGATGCTTTCAGTCCATATGTGCATGTGATGACCCATGTATCGTTTTTGCCCTTCATAATGTCGAGCTTTCCTGCCTCATAAGGAGGTGGGACCACGTACTTTATTTGGGGAAAATTCCCAACATCTCTTGCTGAAAACTTTATTTGGCGAAAATTCCCAAATTCAGATATAATTTACCAAAAAGGCAAGCTTAGCTATGAGGTAACACTTGGAAAAGCAGAAATTATGGTTGATGACAAGTACATAGGTTGTATAAAATTCATCCAATTGTATAATTTTATGGACTATAGTTCATTCACAATGTAGAAAGACTGATGTGAAGGTGATACATTTGTAAACAATATGACAAAGAGTCCTCAACCAAATTTGTGCAACGCACTGCAAACCACCATATTCCACAGGTTTAACTTACAGCTCCCACTAAAATTATTAGCATTTCATATATCCTACGAGGTTCTCTTACCCAGTTAAAAAGAAAACTTGTGTGTGATAATATGCAATACCACACCATGAAATTTACCTCTCTGCTCCACCCATGGCCTCAACCATTTCTTTGCAGAGTTTCATTGGTGGTGGAAACGGCTTAGGATCTCGCCCTAGGATAAAAGCAAAATCAACATAAAAGAGGCGCCCGTCATCTCTAAGGAGAAGATTGTCTAGATGCCTACATGCCAAGAAGATTTAATTACACATTGAACTCTACTTTAAGAATGATAATATACATTGAGGCAGCAATATTCATAACATAACATATGCAGTCTACAAAAATTATACACTAGCTATACAAAATAACTCATCCATTAAGATAGTAAGTCATAATATTCTAGCATCCAAGTAAGATAATGTTTTTCAAGAAATTCGTATTTTTTTTAATGGTAACAAACAAGGTAGATCCTAAAGAAATGCTTTCTTCTTTGTTATTTATTTTTGTAGTTTACAGTTTTCAAAATAAGATAAGCTTATATCACACTTGAGCAAATTGTGAATTATATTTGCGGCTTTGAGAAAATTAGAACTATAAAATCATACTATAGGAACACATTTATTGATGAATAATAATAGTTCTCACATACATTCATGTTTTCCTGACTTCGATTTACTATGAGTTTCTATGAGCATATACCGTGTCAAAGTTGAACTATTGAATCTCAATATTTTTAAAAATTCTTTATATTAATCATTCTTATACAACATTAAACTTGAACTATTGGATCCCAATATTTTTACATTTCTTTTTATTAATCATTTTTCTATACTCTCTCATTATACCTTAAGTTGCTTTACACTTGCATTATCTCCGCCTCAATGTTTTGCCGTATCATGTTTTGCTAACAGTAGTCTTAATGGCATTCTGAACTTAGATGTCATGAATTCAAACTCCATTTCCTCTTCCAGTTTTGGTCCCTCCACGCTTGAATATACCTTCTCTTAAGATTCTCCTGCTAGTTGCTTAGAGAGGAAAGGAATTGCACATGGACTCGAGGAGACCAAGAATTTCAGCAACCAACAACTTGCTTCTGTCAAGAAGTCCCCCTCTTGGTTTCAGGTAACATGCATTCATCTGTTGATAATCCCTTTGCAGATGTACCTTCTATTTGAAATGCTCTATGTTCCTTCTTCTATTTGGAAGGCAAAACATTCATGCACTGAACAGCCTACACCTAATACTGTTTCCTATAAATTATTGTCTCCAGCTAACTTCAAGAACTAACAATCAATTCTTCCAAGAAGTCCCCTTCTTGGTGTCTGGTAATATCCGCTCATTTGTTGATGATCCCTTAGCAGATGTACCTTCAAATTCAATTGGTGACTCTGACACTCCTATTTCTATTCGAAAGGCAAAATGCATGCACTCAACATTTCCTATAATTTATTGTCTCCATCTCATCGTGCAGTGTACTTTCTTTCTCCAATGTACCTTTGTCTTTTAATGTCTCAGACCCCTTTTCAACCCAAGTGAAAGGATGCTGTGTGAGGAGATAAAGGCATTGGAAAAAAATTGGTACATGCGAACTGATGAGCACTCCTAAAGTGAAAATGATTGTTATGTGTAAGTGTGTTACAATGTGAAACTCAAAGCTAATATAATAGTGAACAGGTATAAGGTGCGGATGCCAAAGAATTCCATATCATAGAGGAATGTCAGACATTCTGAAGGAGACAGGAATGCTGCTATCAAAGCCCAAAACTGGGATATTCTTATTGGAGCTGGATATTTCAATAGTTAGTGGGAAGACTAATCTATTTTTTCTTTGACACATCTAGATATTGCATATGCATTCACCACAAACTCCTCATCTAGAGGCTATCTACCAAATTCTTAGTACCAAAAGTTTTCCCCAAGGAAAATCTTATTTTTCTCAAATCATGGTTGTAGATTCATAGAAAGATAAAAATTGAGTACACCTGGATACTGTAAGCTCATAGAGAGGAAAACAGTGACCTGGTGGAGCAAAAAGTATGTGGTTGCCAAAGTTAGTGTAGAAGCTGGGTAGATGGCTGCGTTACATTGTGTGTTTTGCTCCTTTGGTTGAGAATGCTTCTTCAAGAGCTAGGAGTTGTACTGTGCCCCCGATGACAACTTGTACTGTGACAATTAGCGGCAATCATCATTGCTCACAATCCATCCCAACAGATAGAACAAACTTATTGAGGTTCTCCCCTCTGCACCTTATGTTATAACTGTTCAGCAGCTTAAAAATGTTTTAACTTTTAACTAAGGGGATTAGTAAAGTATGCTTATGTGATGATCTAGGCAACCGAGGGATGATTGACATCTTTGGTCAACTTGAGGAGGGGCTGCTGTGAATTACTCTGTTACTATTCATTGTTCTTTGTCCTAATTTATAATTACTTACTGAAGGAGGGTGTTATTACCATTCACATGCCGTTTATATACAAGTTAAGAAATAGGGTGCAACATAAAATTCATAATCCTGGATTGAGCAACCAAGAAAGAATGTATTCATAGGATGAGTGTAACTGAGATGAAAATGTTGAGATAGAACTTAGAAGTAAAATAGTTCAATTAATAAGATTAGAGATAAACGCATGCAAATAGAATCAAATGATAGTCTTAATAAGGGATCAAATAGATGGAAGTAAGGTTGGGCTCCTTTTAAAAAGATAATATTAATATATTATTTATTTATTTTTTAAGTACAATGGTTTGGGCAAATTAAACAATAAACAGTGAAGGGTCAATGCAAAGGTTTTATGCAAACGAAAAAATCTGAAAGTATAAGGACAGGGTTAAGCAGGACATGAATGTAGCTGATGGGAAACACTGACTATTGATAAGGAAAAGCCAGATAAGATTCACACTGCTGATACCAACCCCAACTAGTTAAGAATAGACCTCGTTGCTTAATCAATAAAATTTCAGACCCCTTTCTAAAGCCTAAAGTAAGAAAATCCCATCAAAAAACTGTAACTAGCTGTTGTAGATTTAAAGAAATTTCCCCAATGAGCCAAAGAACTGGCATACGAGTATTAACTCATACTTTTCAAAAGCTGATACCATCAGCTCCAATAGAAGTCATGGATTATTGTGCATTTTATCATGAAATACGATGTCTTGAAAAGAGCTATCAAGTAGGTTTCCTCATAATTCTTAAAATTCCATGATCTAATAGTATTAAAGGATCATATAGATATACATACAGGATTTTGTCTCCTTTTAACATTCAAGATAATTTCTCTTATCAAACTCTCTAAAATCTGCATAACAAATCAGTACATACTACTGGTACCTGGCTTTTCTAAGACTTTTCAATTCTACATGACTAAACAGAATGATTACCTGTCGCCTATGCCCAGTATATATGTAATAACAGAGTAGCCAGCACAGCTTTTTATGAATGTTTCAAGACATGTTGCTGTTATCCCAAACGGTCCATCTTGGTCAGGATGAAACTTCTGCAGATAACTTATTATACTACGATGCTCTGATAGAATCTGCAAGATAAAAATAACAGTGTTCATCAACTCACCACAAGACAGTGTATAAAACAATTTATATAGAAGTTCTACAGGAAAACCATATTCATCGATCCTGGGTCACATACGAAATTTGCGATCCATTAAAATCCGTAACTGGTTAATCTACGATCTCATGCTAAAAAACTAAATAAATAAACTAAAAAGTAAGACTTCATATACATGGAATTATGTAGGAGGTTAAATAACAAATTACAATAATCATCAATAGAGAGGACTAAGCACAGGTTAATTCAATTTACAACATAACAACTCATCCATTTAGAACCAACAAAAACTATCATAAGCCACGGTAACAAGAAGAGATTGCAACTCATTTTATGGGTGCATGGACTTGAAACCATAAGCTTTAACAATCACTAGTAAGCACCATTTAACTACCTGTACTAAAGAACTAGAGGGTATAAACTCCAGCATTCCTTCATCGTGTCCAGTTGCAAGTACTCTATATGGAGTTAAATGCAAGTCAAGGTTCTCCAATTTTAGCAACCGATCCATAAGTGAAACCATTTGGACAACCTACAGGAAACCACAAATTCTTATATCATTTATGTCAGAAGTATCCATAGAGCATGTTCTATTATCCCAGAAGTGTTCACAATATACACACAAAACACCTTTTGGAAGTATCACATACAAATATTTCTAACAGCCTTAAATTCCCAATACAAAATATAAACAAATAAAATGGCCATGAAATTAGATTCTGTTGCTCCAAGAAGAAAGATCTAGAACCTACCAATTGATCTTGCCGAATGTCATCTCCCTTCTTAAATATAACCTTGCAATTTCCGCGAAATGTCAGACGCAGAGGATGCAATGCACTTTTAAATATTGACGATTCTGATGGCACGATCCCAGTTATCAGTACACCAGGTGCAAGTGGTGATCTTATTGGCTGAATATGTAATAGAGTAAAGATATGTGAATTCACTTAGTTAATAAGGGTTGATAAAATATGACAAAACTGTGTGGAATACAATAATTACCAAAAAAATCATGTGAAATAAGCCACAGGAATTAGCAGCTATGAGCAATGGATAAAAAAGAACAAAAAAAATGAAATCAGAGAAAGACCTCCTCGAAATTAATAAGCTCACTAAGTAGACCAGAAAGCAGCTGTCTAAGCTTTTCAATTTTTTTCTGGGTTCCGCCTCGTACATTTCTTACATCTCTCATGATTGAACATAACTGAGCAGTCAGTTCTGTCTGACGCACCAAACTCTGCCATAGTTTGTATCCATCTTCATCTCCATTCACACCAGCTGTCAACTGATAAAGAACCAATAAAAAGTAAGTAAATGATAGTTAAAAAAGAAAGAAACTGAACTTTTAGAAGTTAAAAATATTACTATCTATAAAGACAATAAGGCAGACAAAACAAATTACTTCCCTACTGCTACTCTGATAATGTGTTAAAAATCATACTTTACTAGCAATGCAAAGTTTTGATACAAATAACAACGGGTTTCTTTCTTTTGCTCCTATGAGACAAAATCTATACAACAGATTTATATAGACTGGGTTAGCTTCCATAAGTCCATTTTAATATTTAGCACTCTATTGGGGGAAATTGCGCTAAAATAAAATAAAATAAAAACAAAAACAAAAAATAAATTCTTAGTCCAGATAGTGGAAGGTTTCTCTGAGTTTCCAAAGAGCATTCAAAGCAGGGATATGGCATTGTGTGCTACATAAAATATGCTACCCAAAAGACAAGGTAATTAAAAATAGTAATGTTATACCTTCAACATATTTTCTTCCAGGATCTCATATGTACAGTAAAAGCGCCTTGCATAGGAAGATCATGAAGTTCCACAGCGACATACCAAAGCAGAAAGCTAGCCAACTCAATATTGCACAATGCTGTCGAATTTAAAAAGAACTACTTCAGATGCCACCAAGAGAATGGTTGAAAATACTGTAACACTTAGCACTTGAACCACCAGGAAACAAGATATAATAGGCATACATCGCTGCACAAGAAAATGGGATAGGCGAGATTTATCGGACCGCTCAAACCGAAGAGCTTGCACCAACTGAAGTAAGTAACACTGAAGCTCTTCATCAACAGCTCTTTCAAGAACGCTGACAGCATATGCACGAACCTATTTAGGGGAATATTAATTAGGTACATATGAGTTCTGAATAAGATATGCAAAAGAAACATGTAAATTTAAGTACGACTTAGTGCTATTAGAATGTACTTGACAGGATACTTTTAATCTACAGAAAGAACAACCATAGCCACAGATTCTCTTGACCTAAGGATTTATATGCCCTTACAAAAATAAACTGATGCCGAGTACAACTTGGTTCGGTTTGGTTCAGGTTGACACAACCCAAAACTAAACTGAGGTTAGTGAAGGTCAACCCAAAACTGAACCAAACCAAAATTAGAACTGACCTCCCCAACCCATTAACTGAACAATATTCAAATGGTAAACCCTAAATCTAACCCAATCCAATTTGCATTCTCAGTTACATGGACTCGGGTGCGGGTGTCGGGTATGGGTGTGCATCAAGCTGTCAAACTCGCCTAATCCTCTTATCTTAGGACATATACTATATATTTTAAATTTCTTTAGGCTAAGTACTACTAGAATATGGTACTACCTAAATACAATATCAGATTCTACACATTTAAATTTATTAGTTAAGTATATAATGAAGACAGACAAGGCATCTGTTTAGAATGGAGAAAACATTTGTCTTTTATAAAAAATTAGAAAAAAAATAAACATGGCAGGGAAAGATTCAACACAGACCCAAAACCATACTCATGTCACGTCGTGCCGACACAGGTTTGGGGATCATAGAAGAGTCCAAGTAAAATAGGTTAACACAATATTTTTAAAATATATTATATTATATATATCAAGCATCATTATTGAATATATATATATATATAGCATATCATTTATATCAAATACCACACATATACATAGACTATAATTTGATTTGCATCAGTTTGGTTTAAAGGTATATGGATTAGAGGTCAGTTTTCGGTTCAATTTCATTAAAAAACCAAGGCTTCAACCTGAAATCAAACAAAGCTAATTCATTTTAGTAATTTCAGAACCAAAACCAAACCAAACCAATCAATCAGTTTTCAGGGCTGAGCCGGCCCAAGTTGAAGTCCTACACAACACTATAGCATAGAGGTGGAAAAAAATTAAGTCTGCTTATTGCTGAAGGTATTATAAAAAAAAATGGCACTGCATAGGGATGTACAAATGGGCCTTCCATGCCGGCCCGGCACGAGCGCCAGCACGATAAGTCTCATGCCTTTCGTCTCATGCCTAATTTCATCCCCCTGGCCCAACACGGCACAAGGCACAATTATTATCGTGCCGGGTCGGGCTTCGTGCTTTGCCTATAATTTGGCAAAGAATCCAATCAGGCTCATGCCCAATCGTTCCTAGGCTGTGTCGTGCCGCGCCGTGGGACATGATCCCCAGGCCCGGCACAGCACTATTAAGGCCTATCATGCCGTGCCATGCCTGGGCACAAACGAAATCGTGACGGGCAGGGACGGCACATGCGGCCCAGCCCATTTGTACATCCCTAGCACTGCAAGACTACTGACATTTCATACTACTGACATTTCATGCTACAAGAGAGAAAAAGTCTGTTATTTACTATCTCTTTCCTCAAATATGGTTCCTGTATACACAAGTACAGTAACTAGTAACTACTATCTCTAGTTTGGAGTTCACACAATGGGGGCTAGATTGCAAAGTCAAAGGAAAATAGTATAAAAGCTAAATAACATCAAGTTTTAGAGAAAACGATAGCACAACACTGGACATTTTTCTTACCTTCTGACATTATATATGTTTTCTATATTGGAAGGTGCCACTGGGATCAACAGTAAGGACTTGAGGGTTGTCCCCAGGTCTTGGGATCAAATCCTGACTTCACCATATATGTGCATAATTAAATATAAATATATGTTTTTGTATATTGAGTATGTTATTAACTTATTATCACGGTTCATAATTCCTGCAAAAATTTCCCATTTCAAAGGGCATCGAATTTCACTTGTGTCGATAGTTCGCTTCTAAACCATTTGTTTCTAAAGTTTCTTCACAAAATATTGCAAAGATGTGAAATTCTAAATTTCACCATTATAAAAGTAGAATATTTCCTGTGAAATCAACATTTAAAACTTTGGATATTATTTCTCCCAGATACCATTAGGTACCAATTGATTTGCTTTTACAATAATAATAATAATAATAATAATAATAATTGATGACATTATGCTCAAGTGAGGTATTCTGACCAACTTTATATGTTCAAAATGCTAGAAACAGTTGTCATTTTCTATAAAGAAAAAAAAACATCAAAAAGCAAAAAGAAAAGAGGAAAAGGGAATTCCGCTTTATTAGGAATAGTTGCATTGGCTTCCTGGGAGGATTGTTGTACTTTCAGAAAATATAAATTCAAAAAGAAATTTTCTCTTGATAAATGGCTACAAAAGGTGCAGCAAGGTAGCTTTGCTCTTTGAGGAGGATCACTGATGTTAAGTACAGTGTCACAAATCAACCAAAGATCCACGGGAAGTTTCTTTTAGGTATGTGCAAGAACAATTAATATGATGATGTTTAAGTGATAATAATTAGTTTTGTCAAGGCCAACAGCAAAAGAATCAATCTTTCAAAAGATGATCAGGACGGGCCACCAAAAATCTCACTAAGACTGTCACTTCTCTTAACAGGATAGAACCATTCAAAAAATTAAAGTAGTATCTTATGGAATGTGTTTCTCCGTAAACAATTGTAAGAGCAGCATATTTCAGAGCACATGGTGCATAAGAAAGCCACAAAAAAGAGTTTTCCACCAGCAACATCTACAAGAACCTATAGATGTTGTGTTGTACATCTTGGATTTTGTTGGTGACTGATAACATGGTTTGAAATGCACATTTGTTCCCAGCTTCATGGAGACCTGTTGACCCAGTCCACCAGCTGGGAGCATTTTATCTTTACCAGGTTATGTACTCTCTAGAGGGCATCTTGGTTATGATAATTCAGGTTCATGGTACTGATGGAGGTGAGATACAGAATGTGTTGCAACTCTCAATAATGAAGTTGATACCATGTTGGCACACTGCCGAGCCACAGGCCCAAAAAACTTTGTGTTCTGTGTTTGCACTAAATGTCTATATCTCTGTACTGTTTTCACACTAATTCCCAAGTTTGTGTTCAGAGAAGGAGATGGAGAGTATTTAAACTTAGAAAAGAAATGGAGTTTGATGGTCATCAAGGATTAAGCCCTCAAGTGCTTACAAATTTTTGATGAACAAATAAAAAACCATCGTGATGTATCTATTCCTAATAGATACATATTAAGATGAATGTAAAAGTACTACGTATTAGGATGAAGAATGTAAAATACTATTCATCCATTGTTCTAATGAGTTAGTGGTCCGACAACTGTGAATAGCGTGATGTTGAATGTATAAGTCATCTATTCATCTGTGTTCTAGTGCATTGACAGTAGGGATGCAACTTGAGGCGCTTCAACCCAAAACCAGACCAACCCAAACCAACTTCGGTTCGGTTTGGATTGGATTGGGTTTCTAAAAGTTTTGTTCGGTTTTGGTTTTGAAATTACAAAACTCAATTAGATCGATTTGGTTTTGGGTTGAAACCTCGGTTAAAACTTAAACCGAACCGAATTCAAACCCAATTTCCAGAGTACAAAGTTTTAAATCGAATGGAACCAAAACGATTTAAATTGAAGTAGTCTATTTATGTATTATATAAGATATATATGATATACAAAACATGATATTTTATATATATATATATAGTGTAATTCTTAAAAATCTTGTATTAACCCGATCTATCCCGACCCAAACCAAACTGAAACTGCAATTTGGGTTGGGTTTAGGGTTTTCTATTTCAAATTTGGTTCGGTTTCAGGTTGGGGAATTCGGTTCCCAATTCGGTTGGTTTGGTTTTGGGTTAACATTCACTAACCTCAGTTTGGCTGGGTTGATGTCAACCCGAACCAAACCGAACCGAGTTGCACCCCTAATTGGCAGTATGGGGTTTCTTCATCATAGGTAACATGATCTCCCTATGAGCTGAGTAGGGTCTAATTTGGTTGGCTTACAGGCACTCTTGGTAGGAGAGGCAAAATCCTTTTGACACTATGTTTCTATATGTCATTTGTTGGGATATCTTAAATGAATACAACAATAGGATTTATAAAATATAGAAACCTCTTGGCCTAGGGTCTCCACTAGATAAATCAACCAAATAGTGCAAGGATATTAAAAGGAAAAAAAAAGAGGAGAGAGAGAGTGGGGAGGACATTGGTGGCCTTCCCAATAAAAAGGTGGGCAAGAATACTACCACAGTATTAACATCTACATTGACTAGCCTTCCAGTCTGCTTGAAATTTGTATGGTAAATAGGCAATATGCCTGAATTAGAATTAGCCAGAAGACGGCAAGTAGCAGCCTTAAACCAGGTTTCCTGAGAATTACTTTTCAGAAGCTATCACAAAAGCAGTTTCTTGGCTACAACAAAAAAATAATTACTACTAGACACAGGAACTCTAACAGGTTGATCACCCATTAAATATATCCTGATGTCAACTTTCGTTTAAACTAGGAAAGTTTTAGGTTGTTTTACTTTTCTGTTTTATGTTAATAAATTTTCGATAGTAGTTTCCTTCATTGATCAAATAGTCGAAGTAACATGAAGTCCACTATTAGAGATAGAAGTTCAAAAGTGAAGTCAGATTGAGAATCAGTACTCCAACTGATCAACTATAATTTGGTCAAAGCTCAGTTTTTTTCATTTTTCTTTTTTCTTTTTTTCTTTTTTCTTTTTTTTTTCTTTTTTCTTTTATCTTTTAAAACAAAATTGTCTAAAAAATAACTAAGATAGTCCACGTGTATAGCACACTTTAATTATCCTGACAAATTGACCCTTGTTCTAGGCACTATTGACCTGCACAACACAATCATAAGGCCTTTTGATTGTCCTCTCCCCCCACAACTGTAAGAGGTAAATTTTCTACGGGACTGGAACTTATAATAGTGATTTGTAATTCTATGCCTTTATTTCTATAGTTTTGAGTAATGCTTTCCCCTACAGCTGTAAAGTTTCTTCATAAGTTAATTAATTCCAGTACAAGTCAATGAAAATCATTGATAAGGATCTTTCCAGATATCAAACCAATAAAAAGTGAACATATTTGTTCAAGACTCACCTCTTCACTTTCAAAAAGAGGAGATAAAAGCTCTAGGGCGTCAGAGACGTCAATGCTTTCCCACCTCCCCATCAATTCTACTGCCTGCTTTGCTTCCTGCAAATATATCAGCTTATCAGTCCTCATCCACAAATGGTTGATATTTTGTTTCAAGGTAGTGAAAGCAACCCTGCAAACTGAAATACACAAGCCAACCCAAACACCAAAAATAGACACACACATCATGGAACTAGTAGACAAATAATATGTATTACCGGCAATGTTAAAAGAAATGTCTGAATGTTAGTAGCTAAATTTGTTCCCAAAGAGGTCTGTTAGAGATAGTGGCTCATATTCACTAATCACTAATGTCTGAATGTTGGGGATTTTTCATATACTGAGTTGGAGATATAAGTTGTAACCTAAATTTATTCTGATATAGTGGTCTTCTTCTCTCCCGTGGAAGTAGGCACACAGGCGAACCACGTAAATCTGTGTGCATATTTTGATCTTCCGTTTTTTCTGTTTTCATGATTATTGCTTGTTAACGAACAACAAAGCCCCTCCTCTGACGCACATGTTGCAAATTTGCTATCTGAGTGTGGGTCCCTTTTGAGTTCACGGACTCTGAAATCCAAGAGCTCAACTTCCTATTTTTAAATCTATTGACTTTGTGAAACTCATCTTGACATGCTAGCCATGTACTTTTCTTCTTTATCTTTGTTTTATCTCTCAAAATCTTTTAAAGCTTGGGAAGAATATTTTGAGAATACATTATTCAAATAGCTCTCCTCTCACATCTTTACTTGACAACCAAAATAAAGAAACCTTAAAACATGAAATTTTCTCATTGTTTCTGTTGTTTTATTTTAATCCAAACAAACTAGGAAAGACTAGTCAAGAAGGTTACTGAAATGGGCAATGATTGATTAATTATATCAGAACCAGAATATCAAAATAAGATCTAATGAAATGGAGCTGAAGAAGACATTTTAAACAACCGATACACCGCAATATAAAAGCAGCTAAGCCTTTAAAAAACAGAAAAGTGAAAAGAAATCTTATAAGATTGATTGAAAACAAGTAATGAATTAGAAAAAGGCAAAGAGATCTATAATTTGTCACATAAATTAATGTAGGAAATAAATGAAAAAGGAAAGTAAAAAAAAGAAAGATGTAAGAAAGTGAATATTCTAACCTGAAGATCACTCCATTCAACGCATCGAAGAAACTTAGTCAAAGCCCGTTTCTCTGACATCAAATAAAAACGGAACTTCCATAATAGCTGCCTCTCATCTCCACTTAGGGTCCTTGTTGGAGGATACTTTAATACTCTTTGTATTGACCTTACAATAAAAGTATAGGCATAATGATGGAGCTTCCACATATAAAAACAAGAAAAAACATAATATTATATAGCAGAAATGTTCAAGAACTGAGATAAAGCAGAAATAGCTAGAACTGACCAGTAAATAAGATAAAAAATTAGGATGGCAAAACACCATAATTTGTATGCTGTGCTATTATTACATTCAAAAGGCAACCCTTATCAGCTGAACACCATGTTGAGTGATTTAAATGTCTATGAAATTCCTAGATCTACATAGAGAAAAACAAGCCATTGACAATGCTAGATATACAAAAGATGATAACCATAAGGTCTGGTGAAGGAAAAAAATGTTAAAGGATGTAAATAGTACATCCAAAATTGTTGACAGAGTGTTCTCAAAGAGTTTGAACTAGATGAAGATGTTAACACCAGATCAAAAAGAAAGCATCACTATATTCACAAGATTGGGTACCAAAGGAAAAAAGAGCAGCAGGAATGAAGTAGAACTGGTTATGAGACCAGATGATATCCCAGACGAAGTTAGAAAATGAAATGCTAAAACTAGTACGCTGCAACACCAATTATCGTGGGATATAATTTATGAGTTGAACTTTAGGAAAAAGTGATGAAGCAAATACAAAGACGATCATGCCACTGACGCTATGTAAATATCATCCAAAAGACAGGCTCCCTGACCACCATCGCCTATCCTAACAAAAACATCTATCAAAGCCCCTTTGCACTCAGACACTGCAAAGAGACCTGGGAAAGTCTCATGAAAAGAAGCAGCGGCACACTGCAAATCCTCCCAAAAGAGGGACTCCTATCACTATCAGTTACCAGAAATTTGATACCTTTAGAAAAGCTATCATAGATTTTTGTCATTGCTTTCCAGAGTGATACTTCATACATCTCATGAACCCAATTGGAATCCCAGTAACGCCACTTCCATACTGCTTATGAATGACAACTCTCCATAAGCTCTGTTGCTCAACTCATAAACGCCAAAACCATTTTCCTAATAATGCTTTGTTAAAAGTTGAAACAGGCCCCAATCCCAAACACCCTTGGGACTCAGGAATGCAGATCTTCTCCCATTTAAGCAGCGGGTAATTAAACTCTTTCCCCTAACCTCACTGCAAGAAATCAAAACTGAAGCTTCTCAAATCTTTTAGCCATGAACATCAGCATATAAAGAAATGATAAAAAGTAGGAATGTTAGAAAGAGTTTCTCTAGTGAGTCGCTTTCCCTCTTTAGATGCATAGCTCTTTCTCCAACTAGAGAACCTTCTTTCTGCTCATTTAACTACAGAATCCCAAACAGAAGTTGACCTGAAGTTAGCAACCACAGGCAATCCTAAATAACAAGTACGACAAGAGCTAATCCGACACCCCATATCAACTTTATAGACCAAGGTTTTTATTATCGGGATTGCAGATCGGACTGGTCCAGGCCGATCCCGATACGGATTGGCGATCCGGTCCGGTATCGTCTGATCCAAACACCTTGGATCGTCTTTTAAAAAAAAACAAAATTGGGATCGGGTGAAGATTAGATGAAGAACAGAGAAGAAGATGGAGGCTGCGCACAGGTGGTAGAAGAGTATGAAGCTGAAAAGCCTGTAATACCTCCACCAAAGCGATTTCGACCCACAAAATCACCTCCTCAGATTTAAACCTCAAAAGTATTTCGTCCTCGTGTTTGAATCATCAAAGAGAAGCTCCAATTCCAGGGAGATACGTCTCTAAGAAAGAACGAGCAATTTCGGATGCAAATTCAAAGGTTTCTGATGCGATTCCATTTTCCATGGTCATCACATCACCTGATTTTACTTTTCTTAACCTTTCTTAAACAGTGGTTCCCATCTCATCCTCTTCTCCATTCGGCAGCAGAGGCGACTTCCGACGAAGCGACGCCCATCTCCAGCAGAACTCCACAAACCATCCTCACGGTAATCTACTCTCCCTCTTTCATTTTCCTCATCCTTTCTCCCTCCATTATTCTTCCCCTTCTTCTTCTATTCCATTTTTCATTTCACCTGCAAGAACCACCTTCAACCAATCCACCAGACACCGAGGCTCTCAAAGAATCACCATTAAAATCTTCTCTTCCCTTTCCCTCTCTGCAAACCCGAAATCACCTGAGAAAAACCCTAACCATCCGAGCCCCCCTCTTCTCTGGTCATTTTATAAAATTAAAAAATAAATAAATAAATAATAATTGGATCGGTTGGGTCGGCCGATCCAGTCACTGGACCGGTCCGAATCAACCGATCTGGATCGGTATCGATTGGACCAATCCGATCCAAAGCCATTTGATACAATAATTGTATCGTGGCTCAGGATCGGACCGGTCCTGGCCAATCCCGATCCAGATCGGCCGATCCTTGAAACCATGTTATAGACAACCTAGGAAATAGTAAAACTTTCACTGTAAAAACCCCATTAAAAAATATTAACACAGGTAAGTCTTTCACTGTAAGTCTAGAGTTCAAAAAATCTTTCACTTTAAGCACCCCATTAAAAATCTCTCCCTTTGACACACGTACATTAGATGAGAAAATGATAGATGGTAACACCATCACACCAACACTTTAGACAAAATTCTATAAACGCTGCCACTAGACAATAGGGAAAGGTTCGCAATGTCGGTGTCGCCTGGCGTGTCGCCAGGTGACACTGGCGAAATGTCGCCGACATTTCGGCGATATGGGGGAAATGTGGGGAAACCAGGGTTTTTTGTTGGTTTTTTTGTCCTAAACATTAAACATGTCTAATTTAAGCCTAAATACATCCAAAAACCTCCCAAAATGCAATAAAAATTACCTACATATTAAAA
>JAUPMG010000005.1:7980033-7991140 GCA_031762675.1 Pachysandra terminalis
CCAAAATTGGTTCCTTCATGACAAACGAAGTCTAGAAGAGGATGTGACATTTAATAAACTCTTTTACTTCAAATGATTGGAATAAATTCCTGGCAGGTGATAAAACATCAGCTACTTATAATATCTGCTATAACTTATCTAAATGGGGTTGTGTCTTATCTGGAATGACGGTAAGAATAGAGACGTTGCTTTCAGATCTTTATACATGCAACACGTGTCATTTAAACCGTGTTCCTCAAGTTCTGAAGCAGCCTATCACAGAGCAAGTTTGTGGATTTGATATAACCCATCTCTCTCTCTGGAAATAACTTAGGCGTGTTGAAATACACGTGCCATTCGAGATATCTTTTGACGCATGAAGATATTTATGAGCACCTCTCTGGACAGTTGTTTGAATCACATCTGTCCTAATTTGATAAGCTAAGTTCCCTATAAATAGTAGAACGTATTCTCCATTAAAAATATTCTGGTTTGATCTGAAAGTTAAATTTGTAGTCACATAGATAATATATGGGTAATAGGCTATATTACATCTGGGTCCAATTTGTAGTCACATAGATAATACGTGTAATAGGTTTTATTACATACTCTTTGAATAAAATTTTCAATAAAATGTGATTTATATTATCAATTCTAAGAAGTTGCTCAAATATCCGTTAGATAGGATTATAATTTTCTTGGAGGTTCGTCCACGATCTTCTAGTGTGACCAATAAGTACAATTTGTGGCAAGCACAATTTGTATCTCGGATAGTCAATTCAGTGGTTCTTGCTTAGGTCTTATTTGGATGCTAATTTGGATAGAGAATTCATTCTAAAAGCCAATTTTCTTAAATTCATTATAGGAACCGGTTTTGAAGGATTCTTGGTCGCGCTTGGTTAGCATGTAACCATAGTTTAAAATTTCGTTGAAATTTCGGTTTCGGAGTTGAAATTTCAGTTTCGGATGTGTTGGCCGAAATTTGAAATGGCGTTTTTTCAGACTGGATTATTTCACAAAATAAATGCACGAAATAGTCAAAATCTCGGCAAAATTTGTGTACTTTGCCCAAATTTATTTCCCCCGAAATAGTGCATTTATATGTTTGCCATTGCTCAGTTTATTTACATGATTTCCACTGCAAAAACTTGAAACTCGTTCTTAAAATCTAAAATCAGAATTGGAGGTGATTCTACGACAAAGAGTATTTTCTCATTCTTATTCTAGAAGAACTCATTCTATCTTTGCCAACTAACCGACCATTTATTTGTGAGAACTTGTTCCACCGAAGAACTCATTCCAAGCTATGGAATGAATTCTCACAATGATAGACAAACGAGGCCTTAGCAGTTAGATGTATATACCCAATGGATCTTGTAGTGCCCTTGGGGCTCGCCCTAGCCAGCCCAACTGAAACTTGCTGAGTGGATTCGGTCAGAGAGTCGACTGAATTAATCAATGTTACATGATCCCTTTGGGCTGGCTACTTGTATGGTTTCTCGGCTTTCATGATTATAACCTTTCCTTTTTTACGGGTTGCAGTTGTTAAGGAGCAAGGCAAGTGATAAGTGTGCAACACTTGCATTTTTGGACTAATTACTGATGCTTATTAGTCTTAGAACTATATTTATGTGAATGAATTAATGCATTTATCTTGTTTTGCAAGATTGGTGATGAAGAAGAGAATATGGGCCTAAATCAAGTCAATTAAAGCCTTAATAGGATCAAGCTTCAAAGATCTAAAGAGGAGATGATCAAGGCTCAATTCTCAAGCCAATTACGTCTTTAAGCCCAAGTAGAAGCCCAAAAGACCAAGTCAAAGATCAGCCCAGAAAAACAGAGCAGGTTTCCGTATTTTGGCCATAACCCCCTCAGTTTAAGTCTGATTGAGGTGCGTTTGGTCCTGTTGAAAAGATAAAAAGAATATCTACAACTTTGTCTCTAATATCCACATTCATATTTCAATGTTTTCCGGGTCAAAATCGAGTCTCAAGGAGGCTGTTCTGGGCAATCCGAAAATAAAGCCGAGATTTATGAGAGCTCTTGCCGGATTAGAGTTCCAATCCTTTTGGGATTACTTTATTTATATATAGGGACTTCTAATTTCGTTTTGAGACGAGGCATTAGTCCTAGGATAGATTAATTCTTTTTCTTAGAGATTCATAGCGGGTTGGAGAAGAAGCAAAGAGTAGATGCTTTCTTTTGAAGGTGGACTTCTACACTGGGAAGCCCAGGCCAGCCATCCATGAGTAGCTAAACTCCCTGTGGAGTATTGATTTAAACTCTTCCCTTTTTGTTTATGGTATTAATCTCTTGATTTTTAGGTCTTTATTTTGATTGTTTGATAGTTGCATGATTAAGAAGATTATTATTAAATCGGATTTAAAGTTTATAATTAATTTTAATAAAACATAACCGGACAATATTTTGTTAGGATTAAACCCAAAGTATTCCTGTTTTCTGTAATTATATGAATACTGATTATGCAACTGTACTTATTGGCATGATGAGTAAGATTGGCTGGATAGGTCATGCCTAGGGAAGACGGGTTGTACTACAAATTAGTGTAAGTAGACAGTCCGTGCCTACCAAAGATGAGTTATACTAGTCCCTTATGATAATGCGATTTCTAATTGAGAGAGATTAATAGTTTATGCCTAGAGAAGACGGGTTGTGCTGCAAATTAGTTAATTTGTGTAGGCGGACAGTCCGTACCTATTGAAGATAGATTATGCTCATTCCTTATTAAATACTTTTTTAGAGCATTTTGTGTACTTGTAGCCACACAAGTCTGTTGTCAACATTGAAGTAAATTCATAAATTCATAAGCTTAACCATACTCATTAGGTTAGAATGATCATCAATATTTCACATTTTTATTCTATTAATTTAAATTAATTTAATTTAATTTTTAAAATTAGTTTCACAAATTCCTTTTCTTGTCTAATTAATTTATTTAGAAATAATCTGATAAAATTAACAGTCTTAACCCCCATCAGTCCTTGAGGTTCGACACCCTCAAAACAGCCCTATCCTACAAGATTTCGTCATATTGCAAGTAGTTAATTATTATTTGACTCACAATAACAAACTAGACAAAAGAATAGATGAATAACAGCAATCCTGAGCCAAAAGGCCAATAAGAGTACTGTATTGTAAAAATCTGCCCATCTGGATTTATGAGAAGACCTAAGCAACAACCATGGCAGTAAAAGAGTTCCGCAGCAGCCGATCCTTGTGTATGAAAGAGAAAGACCGGCGATCCACACGAGAGAATCCGCTCCCTTTGCTGAATACTAATTGGGCCAACTGGTACTGTGTAATATTTGCAGATAATACAAAATTGTCACAAGAAGAAAATAATTACTCTCTACTATCTGCAGCAGAAATAATATTGCTGAACCACGAGTACAAGGACCTAACCAGAACAAAGATAAATATCATCAAATTATATCATTATGTAACACTGATTTTGTGAGAAAACAATATAGTTTATCATCTGTACATAAAGAAACTGCCTTTAATTCCTATTGAGTGCCAGATGACAACAGAAATATAAATTTATGCACAGTAAAACATACAAACAAGCTCCCCATAAGGTGCCTTTGATACTCTGTGCTGCTTCTCATCTGAACAAAATAAAAATAAAAAAAATATTTCAGAGATTGTTAAAATAAAGGAAAAAAGAAAAACAAATGTGACAAAATATAGAAGAAAAATATTAATTTGTCAAATAAATTTTCAGAAAAGGAAAATGATCAGTTGCATCGTCTCTGTCCAGAACTTGATCATACCAAAACTATGCTGATTAAGGAAAAAGAAAATTCATAGGTTGGAGGGTGATAATTATCTGTTCCAAGTTTACTTTCGGCATAGGAGAACATGAATTTGGGATTGATTGTAACCACAGTACAAAACTCATGCACCAGTTGCAAAGCATTAGATCATTTGATTGTTTCAAAAACACAAATTTCAAGAGTAGTTTAAAGGGTATAAAGAAAAAGTATACCATAACTAAAAGAGAGTGTTTTATCTTACCTCTCTACACATAAAGACTTGTAGACCTTAGGTTACATTGTGATCAACGCCAGTACTGAGCCCATCGATGAATAGTCTCTACCATTTGAGGGAACAACGCACTAACGCTCTCATTGATAAGATCCTGGAAAAAATGTATAGCATCCTCGTCGTCCAAGTCTAACCGGAACTTCTCTTGAAGCTATAAACATGCACAAATGTTTACAGATGCAACATAAATGATTACACTATTGGAAAAGAATGAACACAAAAAATGTGAAGTCGGTCACCTTAAGAATACCCTTTTCAGGATCAGAAGCTATATCAGGAATGTTGGAACCAGCCATCAGATGGAACAAGTTTAAGATTAGGTTGCTAGATTTCCGCAAGATGTTGTATGCTTCACAACAATAGGATTTAAACCTGGTATAGTACTGGCTGCAGAAGAAAAGGTCATTTACAATTTGTTGACAAATGGTTCCTACATATGTAGTACGTAATGAGTAAATATGACTAGAATGCGTTAGCAAATTCCATAGGATACCAGCTATTATCTAACAAAATTAAATTTCATTAATACTTTTTAACAAAGTGGTAGTAAACTACTGCTTTTAAAATCAACTAACCTAGTAATAATGATGTTAACAATAAAAATATTTTTACTGATAAAGAAAAAAGAATCTATTAATAATAATAAAAATAATATTGACAATAATAAAATAATGATACCTTAGAAAATATATAAACCCTAAAAATGGAACCTTAAACCCTAAACCCCCAAGCCATAATTAGCATTGTAAAAGATAATTTTTCATTTTTATGTTTATTTTTTTAACTTTTAAAATTGCACAAGAGTTTTCTCAATCTCTCTTCAATTACAAGAATAAATGTTTAAACAGAATGGATTTTTTCTTGAAGCAGCATATTACTTAATAATTTATCCTTTTTTTTTTTAGCCTAAAGTGATGGTATGTGTCGAACCACCAATTTCAGTTACTATGGAAGAGGTTGCAGGTGGCACTCGCTATAGTGTGCTGCAAATCGGTTTTCCTGTCCAGCACTGCTGGACTTCATATTAATTCATACGGAAAAATACTTGGTAGTCCTGGTACTGCCATTAGTACTACTTAGCTTATGTTAGGCGACTGGTGTGATTGTTCAAATCAAGTTAATAAAAATGCCCCCCCTTTTTAGCAGAAGAAGTTAGCGTGTTTGGATGATTCCAACCATCAATAAATGAACCACTTATGGTGACTGTTGCTCTTTGCATTCATAGCCATAGTCATAGATGTATCAATTTACTCTCCAAAAAAAAAATATGTATCAATTTATTTAGGTATGTATTGATATGTAATTGGATTTATTCTTACATTCAAAAATCTCACTAAACATGCTAAACGGTTCAGATAGATAGTCCATCCACCACAACGTACAATAGGAGGTACAATAAGAGCCCGTACTACTAGAACTATAGTAGTATAGGGACTACCTCATGCTTGACCAAATATCATAGTACTGAGAATTGTTAGTACTTTATGCCTTTACAGCCAAGGCACCCATGCATCTATCTGAAGTCCAAACCTATCAGTTGTGGCCAACTCCTAGATTAGCCATTATTTTATACAAAAGGTAGACTTACCAATTCAATCGAGAACAATTTGAACTAAAATTGGACAGAGAGACCAAAAAACAAATTAAAAAAATGGATAGAAAGATATTGATCAAATATGTGTGTGTGTGTGTGTGTGTGTGTGTAGCATATTTCATTATCGATCAGAAGAAAAATGGATAGAAAGACTGGTTGAAGGGAGCAATGACTAGTATAAAATTGTCCAAAAAGGTTACTCAGTAGTATGACTTTATAGATCATAGCTCATCCAAAAATTGGCAACAGATTGATGTGCAGACCATACATGTGCACACAATATGATGGAGACAGAAGCAACCTATTTCATGAAAACACCACAAATCTCCATGTTGCAGAACCTTGACATACAATTCTCCGATGACATATTTTCATAAAGCTTGTGAGGATCATAACCAGCTAATTAAACTAATGATATAATGAAAAACACAACAGTCCCAAAGAAATTACCTTTCTGCTCCACCCATGGCTTCAACCATTTCTTTGCAAAGCTTCATTGGTGGTGGGAATGGCTTAGGATCTCGTCCCAGAATAAAACCAAAATCAACATGGAAGAGACGTCCATCATCCCTAAGGAGGAGATTATCTAGATGCCTACATGCCAAGAAGATCAATACCTTTAGTATTGCTACTTCAGTCACACATATGCAGCGCTGCTATAGGATTGACAGCATACTCCTAAAGCAGATTAATGAATGCAGCAAAAAAAAAAATTTATAAGAATTAACAATCTCATTATATTCCACGCTGTAGACAAATAATTTCTAACCACGCACAGAAAGTCACTGATTAAACAATACTTGCTTATGAATTGTTTTAGGAGGCACTAGAAACTCTCATTGCCTACCCTCATAGTCCACTTCAAATTGTATGACATCCACATTATATTACAACATGGTATTATGCAAGCAAAACCATCCAATCCAAATCATTTGGCTATAATAAATGAGGAAAATTAGGACATTAGGAAAAAACTGAATAGGCTACTTAAAAATGTTAAAGGTTAGGTGAAACAACAGCTGTGGTTAGAGCAAGAAATGAAGTGTTCATTCTCCATAAAGTATGTTTAAATACAATCAGATGATAACATGAACGTGCCAAGGTCTGATTCAAATGGTTCTGAGAAAAGGTAATAGCATCCATATAAAGGCCAAAAAAGAAAACAGGGGAAATAAAAATTAGCTGGAAAGAAATTCATGAATAGGCAAAGGATGAAATGCTGAAATACCAAATGCATCAAATTTATGGCCCAAAAAGTGATCTAACATATGGTATTGAAATTCTGCATATTGAAATTCTGCATCAGTACAGCCTTTTCATTGTACATGACTAAATTTAATGATTACCTGTCACCTATTCCCATTATATATGTGATAACGGAGTAGCCAGCACAGCTTTTTATAAATGTTTCAAGACATGTGGCTGTTATCCCAAATGGCCCATCTTCGTCAGGGTGAAACTTTTGCAGATAATTTATTATACTACGGTGCTCTGATAGAATCTGGAAAATGAAAAGAACAACATACGTCAACCCATTGTAACATGGTATAAATTACAATATACTGATATGCATATAATGGAAAACACATGTAGGCACTAAATCATATAGAGAAATTGCAGACTATGAAAATTAAAACTAGCTAGAGACCACTTAAGGATAAAACTTGTATCTAACTTTATACAAATTGAACCCATGAAAGCTTTCATCAATAAAAAATACCTCAATGGATTTTGACTGGTTTTACAATGTAATAACTTACTGATTTAGTATTTTAAATTTTAGCACATATCACAGCAACATAAATAAATTACACTTAATTTATGAATATAATATGGACTTGTAACCATAAGTTCTGTAGGGCATCCAGGAAGCGTCATTCAGATGTTGATACCTGTGCTAAAGAACTGGATGGTATGAATTCCAGCATTCCTTCATCCTGTCCAGTAGCTAATACTCTATATGGAGTTAAATGCAAGTCAAGGTTCTCCAATTTTAACAACCGATCCATGAGCGAAACCATTTGAATAACCTAGAAAGAACCATGAGACAAATATATATTTTCAATACAAAACATAACATACAAACTACAATAGCCTTGCATTTACTTGTGGTTGATGCTAGAACAAAAATTTAGAATTACCAATTGGTCTTGTCGAATGTCATCCCCCTTCTTGAATATAACCTTGCAGCTTCCACCACATGCTGTCCGAAATGTTAGACGAAGAGGGTGCAGTGCACTTTTAAAAATTGATGATTCTGATGGCACGATCCCAGTAATAAGTACAGCAGGTGCCAGAGGTGATCGTATTGGCTGAATAAGAGTAACAGAATTTTAAATTTCACATATTAAAGAACTGAAAAAACAAATCTGATAAGATAAATATGTATAATTGCATTAGATTCAAGAGAAACGTCAAACAAGCCACACGAGTTGGCAGATAACAACATGATATCAGAGAAGATACCTCTTCAAAATAGGTAAGCTCGCTAAGTAGACCAGAAAGCAGCTGTCTAAGCTTTTCAATTTTCTTCTGGGTCCCACCTCGTACGTTTCTTACATCTCTCATGATAGAACATAGCTGAGCCGTCAATTCTGTTTGGCGCACCAAACTATGCCACAGCTTGTATCCATCTTCATCCCCATTCACACCAGCTGCTGACTGTTGGAAGGACCAATTAACCCAAAAAATGTCAGAAGGTAGATATACTAAAATACTGGAACCAAATCATTGAAGTCAAGCATTCTGATCATAATTGCGATCATTGTCTGATTTAGTGGAATTCTGTTATTCTAATTATATTACAGAAAACATTGTTTAATGCAAATGTTATTTTCAATTAAAAAATAAAGTACATCTTCCTTGAGTTTTTACGAAAGAATTCGCATAACAGTTATCAGTATCACATATAAACTTAATGTTCAATTCATCAAAATAACTGATAAGATATAAAAACAAAAATGAAAATTTTACTAACGAGGTAAAGGTCTCTTGAGTTTCAACATATCATTCTAAACAGAGACGAGGCTTGTATATATTACACCCAAAAGATAAGAGAACAAAAAAATAAATAAATAAATAAGGACTCTATACCTTCATCATATTGTCTTCCAGGATCTCATAGGTACAGTAAAAGCGCTTTGCATAAGAAGGATCCTGAAGTTCCACAGCCACATACCATCGAAGAAAGCTGGCCAACTCAATATTTCGCAGTGCTGCCAAATATCAAAAGAGTCATCTCAAACCATTTAGGATTGGCACTTCACAAGGAAATAAGATACAGTAAATATACATCGCTGCACAAGGAAGTGAGACAAGCGAGATTTATCAGATCGCTCAAATCGAAGGGCTTGCACCAGCTGAAGCAGGTAACACTGAAGCTCCTCATTGTCAGCTCTTTCAAGAACACTTACAGCATATGCACGCACCTGTTGATATGGATTAAAAAGTTATGAATGGATGTAGGATTTACAAAAGGACTACCTAAAAATGGTTGCATATTATGTCAGGATGCTGACGAGATTTTCGACCAATGGTGGAAGATCATGCACACCCATCTCTCTTTACTGAGGGGTCATTTTCCATTATGCAACAACTCAATCCCAAGATTGCCACACCATTCAACAGAGATGTCAAAAGTATGCAGCACTTTCCATGCTGATAAACCTTAAGTCCCAGTTCCCATTTCTAGCACTCCAGATGAAAGATTGGCATGGTAGGACCAATGATTTTTAATGCTAAAATGAAGATACAGCAATCTAAACTGCAGAGCTCTAGTGAGTAAAGGAAATAATCAGCTCGAAGCAGTAGCTAGAGGCTTTCCTCATATATCTACTTCAGAAAATATGGTGTCTTTATACAAGTACATTTGAGTATCTGCTCTATTTTCTGTGAATCTTATAGAATAGTGGGGCTAGATTCTAATTTTGTAAAGATAAAAGAATTGTATAAAAGACAGCAACAACTAAAGTCCACGTAGAGTGGATAGCAACTAGCAAACACAATTTTCCTCATAAGTATATATGTTTTCTCACAGAAAATTAAATCAAACCAAAAGGCATTACCAACTATTTTGCATTTTTCGAACGATCCAACAAGAATGATAGTAGGCACAGTAACTTTCTAGAATCTTACAGAGGATATTCTAGTACCGAGTGCTACTTTAGTGCTCAATTCTTAAATGAAGCTTGCAAGAGGGAGCTATACAGGTATGTATTTTGGTGAATGGTTCCAAGATTTGCATATTACAATAAACAAGGTTCAGAATATATTAAAAAAAAAAAAAAAAAGATTGAAATGCCAGAAAGTTTTGACCAATTATCCTCTAATCCATCATGGAAGGATTATTCTTAAAAGGGCATTGCATAATATATTATGTAAAAATCATCTATTATTATGCTGTTGTTTTCTGTGAACATGTACATACGACACCTTGTGTTATGCATTGCTATTAACTTGCTCTAGTCCTCATTCCGTGTTCAATTTCTTCTTTTTTGATGGCTTGTTTATAATTGCTTATTGTTTCAATAGTAACATTCTCTGGTTTTAATTGAACGGTCTTCTCTCTTGATAATGTTCAAAGAATATTAGAGAAAAAAGATTAACTAAGATGGAACTTTCAATAGTTATGCATACCTTCCTTCAACGTTTATGATGAATTCCCTTCCCCCACAACTTTACATTTTTTTTTCATATAGCACTTTTAAAATAGTTGAAAGATACTAGTGAAAGATGATCTTTACACTTATCAAACCAATGAAAATTGAATATTTTTTCCAATACCCACCTCTTCACTTTCAAAAACTGGAGATAAAAGCTCCAATGCATCAGATACATCAATGCTTTCCCACCTTCCCATCAGTTCTAATGCCTGCTTCGCTTCCTGCAAAATGTAAATTCATCGGCCTAAAAATCTTAATCTGCAAATGGTTGACATATTTTCAGATGTAATGAAAGTAATCCTGCAAAATGAAATATGTAAGCCAATTCAACCATAAGATAAACTAAGTAGTAACAGTTCAAATCTGTAATAACCATATGTCTAGATCAGCTGGCAATATTTAAGACAAACATCCAACTTAATAATTTGTATATCATTCCCTTAAGCTCTAAAATAGGCAATACAAGAAATCATAGAACTTTACATTGATTAACCCAGCGCTTCAAGATAAGATATATAAATTGAAACCTCACAAGCACAAGGATGATTTAGAAAATAAATTAGCAAATGAAACTAAGATCTGGCATACAAAATTGATGTAGAGAAAGAAAGAGAAGAAAATGAGCATATTATAACCTGCAGATCACTCCATTCGACACATCGAAGAAACTTAGTCAGTGCCCGTTTCTCTGACATCAAAGAGAAACGGAACTTCCACAATAGCTGCCTCTCATCTCCACTCAAAGTCCTTGTTGGGGGATACTTGAGTATTCTCTGTATTGACCTTATAATGAAAGAAAAGGCAA
>JAUPMG010000005.1:7991240-8007568 GCA_031762675.1 Pachysandra terminalis
CAATACTAGGCCCAAGACATCATCTGATGATACCACTCCATGTACTGAGAGACATATCTCTGATAGTCTTCATGGGTTATATGCACCAATATCCCCATGGGAGGATATTGGGGGTAATAAGTCGTCACGGTAGTGACCGTGACAGGCCCTGGCATATAGCGACATGTAGCGACATGTCGGCGACATGGAGCGACACCTAGGTAAAAACGAAACCTGGGATTTTACCCCCAGATTTCGTGTCGCCAGGTTGCGAAATGGCGAAATGTCGCCGACATTGCGAACCATGTTTCAGGTTCACCACATAGAAGTTATATTAGCACACTCCTCAAAAGAACGAACCCCTCCACAGCTCTCATCTCATGACATTGCTCTTGATTATCTTCTGATGGTTCTTGTAGAAAGACAACGTGAAGCCATCCAATCCCAAAGCTTTATCTCCCTTAAGCTCATCAAGGCAAAGACGACGTGAAGCCATCCAATCCCAAAGCTTTATCTCCATTAAACTCATCTAAGGCAAAGACGGTCACCTCTTCTGAAAAAAGGCTTTTAAAAGATCAATATCCCCCAAGGCTATGGTATCAAAAGAGAGATTGTTCAAAGAATGGTGGAGCTCTACATTCTCCTTATAAAGATCTGTATGCCTTTATGGCTGATTTAAGTCCTGCAAAAGTCTTTTATGGTTGATTTAATGTCCTGCAAAATATCCTTTGTAACTTCTAAGCCATCAACCGTGTTGACTCTCTTATGGGAAATAGTGTTTTTTTTTTAAGGGAGTGGACTTTAACTCCAATCTTATGAAAGATTGGGATTGACGAAAAGTAACTAAGAAGAAACATATTCATACGATAAATGTACCAAAGATAAGGATGTTGAGATGGATAAGTCAATAGACTGTATAAGATATTTAGAAAGCAACCCATTAAATAGAGTATAGTGGTCACCACAATATCAGGGGGAGGAAGATCTTTGATTTTTCAGCACTATGAACGGGAAATTAGGCTTAGGGTTTGCAGTAAATCACTTACTGTTTGTTTCACTGAAAAAAGGGCAGGGAAAGAATATTTTCTAGAATTTTTGAAATTCTGATCGTTCCTTTTTGAGGGAATTTTTAAAAAAACAGTTATATACGAGAAAATAACTTTCCGTAAAATATGACACAAGTTATTTTCCGGTTTCTCTTGGTAATCACCATCATCATCGAGTAACCTTTGCAACTATTTTCAACACGTCCCGGCCAAAGAAACCTCCCTCCCTCACCCTTATCACCAAGTAACCTCTACAACTATTTCCAACACGTCCCGGCCAAAGAAACCTCCCTCCCTCCCACCTCCCTCCCTCCCTGGATAAATAAGAACCTCCCCTCTTTCTTTCCCTCTTCCGCTCTCTAAAATCCCTTTACCACTACAACCTCTTTCAAATATATTCCAGTCAAAACAGAACCTCTCATCTCTCTAAAATCCCTCTGCCGCTATAACTAGCAGCAATCTGTCTCTATACTCACTTTCTAGTTCTTAATTTCTGGCGGTAAGCCCTCTATAACACGTCTCCGATCCCATCCATTGTACTATTTCTAATCCCGACGTCTCCTTTCCCATCTCCGTCAATGATCCTCATCACAACCCTTCTCTCCATAGATTCAGTGTCGTCGGCAACTTACTGTTGATACATAAATCTCTGCAACCTCTTTTTTTCATGGCCGTTCCAAGCAGCAAGAAAATCTGAAGATGGAAAATATTTATCCGTAAAAAGTTTCTGAACTTTATTTTCATAATTTTCTGGATTTTCCAGTGAAACAAACAAAGCCTTGAGGATAAATATGGATGGATAGAGAAGAATTTTGGGGGCTAGAATCAGAGTTTAGTAAGGCTGCCTGATGGATCACAGGCATTATTCGTTGCTGGTTAGGGTTAGGTCTAGTTGTCAATGTTGATGGAAATAATGGAACTAATAGTTTTGATGTGTGGTTGGCTGCTCCAGATCTAGACAATAAATAGTGTTAGAACAGGCGAGTGGGCCTCACGGCCCATAAGCCCTTTTTTCCTTTATCTTATTTATTCTCGTGTAATGGTTGCCCTAATACTAGTTAATATATAAGTGTTCTCTCTCATTGAGAAGAGTACGTTTTGGTACTACAACATGGTATCAGAGCTTTGAGACGAGCGACAGACCCATCAGGGTTCATCTTGACCACATACACCCACTTACAACCAATAGATTTCTTGCCAGGAGGCAAGGCCACTAAATCCCATGTCTGATTTGTCTCAAGAGCCGTCATCTCAGGCCGCTCGCCACCTGAGAGAAGACAAGGCCTCAGATAAAGACCGAGGTACCGAGACAGTATCCAAGGTAGAAATAAAGGCCTATAGAGTCGGAGACAAGCCTACATATGAAACTGTGGCTGAAATAGGATACCTGGCACAGTCGCGGCGACCCTTCCGAAGAGCAATAGGTACATCAAGATCAGCCGGTGGATCAGGCAACGAGGAGTCCGACACAATAGAGGGCGGCTCAGGAGCAGCTACGGGAGAGGAACCAAAAATTCTGCGAGAACCACGAACATATGTCTGAACCGGAGGACTAGCATGTGTGACAGGCATACTTGGAAGAGCTCGGATGAGATCATACAGGAGGAACTCATCAAGATTAGACAGCTCTGACACACTGGACGACAACGAAGAAGAGGAAAAAGGAAGAGACTCGCGAAACGCGACATCAGATGACACCAAATACCGTCCCAACCAGGAGAGTAGCACCTATAACCCTTTTTGGTACGAGAATAACCAAGGAAGATACACTTTAATGGTTTAGGATAGAATATGGAGTTGCAGAAAAATATAAGAGAAAAATGAACAAGAAGAAGAAAAGGGAGAGTAGGTAATCACACCTAGAATTTCCTAAGCACTCACATGAGGAGAGAAGGCCATTACACCCTCTACACAAGAGCTTTATATTTGTACTCTTCCAATTATTGATCTAAAAAAAAAAAGGTGTACTCTTCCAATTTATGTTCTCGTTAAAGAAGAGATTATAGCACTTTATTTACTTTCACCCACTTAACAAGATACCGAATAACTTAAAAGGCTAGAAATCAAAAAATATGCAAAACTAACAGAACCTCCTTGAAATTAATAGCTTTGAATAAACAAAGTCCATCTGCTGTAATACTTAACCTGAAGCAACTAAATGACCAAGTACGATTCTTAAACACATCGATGTATGCCGAAAATCTAGGGAACCTGGGAGTCAAGGCGTTAGCTCTCCTTTTGTAAACTTTGGGGTGCTGCCATCGATCCACATCATATAGAAGACTACATTGAGGTGTTTGGGCATGTTAAGCCTAGGCCAATAATGTTGCTAATGAAAAGACATGAGATTTTTTTTATCAGTAATTGAATTTGTGCGTGTCATCCATGAAAAGACATGAGATTGCATGACTGAAAGGCCCTAAAAGGGTGAGATAACATTCATCAAACTAAATGGTCTATGTATATGCAAAGTCTACTGTTGCATGTGAAGAGACTAGCATTCTTGATAATGAGCACAGACATGGAATACATTATCAATTTTTGATGAACGTGACAAGAGTATTATCAAATTTTGTTTGTGCGTAAATAAAATAAATAACGATTATATTATGACGAGCACAGACATGGAGCTTACTTCCTTTCATTAGAGCTTGGTTTAAGATCCCTATCAATTATACCACGAGTCAAACTCCTTGCCAACTTCAATTGCTTATGCTCAGAAGGATTTATTTTTCCTACTTCCGGGTCCCAAACAATAACAAGCTCATTTGTTGAAGAAACGGGAGATGGTGAAAAACAATTTGCACCTGATTCCTACATGTTAAGCAAATAGAAATTAATATCAACTAAAAATTTATAATATATAAATAAAATAAATGTCACTACAGTATCATACATCAATAGAAACAAAGTTGATCATTTGAAAATGGTTGGACCATCAATAACACTTCGTCATAAAAATAAAAGATCAGACTCCTATGCTACATGAACTAGGATATGGGTATTGGCTGCAAGTGTGTGTCTAGGTGTCAGATACTTCTGATCCCATATTTTAGGACATGGGATCCCAAATAAGAAGTGTATGTCTAGCAACCTATGTTAAATGAAATTAGGTGCACGTGTCGGGTGCGTGTCAACTATAAAGGTGTTAAACTCATCTAAGGCACAGATAATTGGACATGGGGACTTTGCCCAACTATTATATATTGAATTTATTTTAGGAGTATCAAAATATGTTTCAGAGGAGGCCTTTTATGGCTCTGTCTCCGCAGGTTTTCCATTTGTGTTTGAGATGTGGGGAGTCTATGCATCATCTCTTTGTGGGTCGCAGCTGGGGCAGACAGATTTGGAGCTACCTCTTGAGTGTGATTGGTGTGGCCTAGGTGAGTCCATGCTCTGTAGGGGACATGCTTGATCAGTGATGCTTCCCCTCCTTGGGAAAACGAGGACAGATTTTGGTTAGGATTGTGTTTTTGCTGTGCTTTGGGGCATTTGGGGAGAGAGAAATAACAGATTTTTTTAGAACAGAGGTAAAGTATGGGGGCAGTCATTGATTCTATTGTGAGCTTAGCATCTTCTTGGGCTGCTATCCATCCCGAGTTCACTGATTTGACTAGAGTAGTCTTTACAAGATGTTGGGAGCGTGGAGTTCTATGGTAACAGGAGCTGTCTTTGGCTTGTGGTTTTAGGGGGGCGTCTTTGTATGCTTTGGGGCATCCCTTGCTTGGGGATTTTTTCTGTTCTTTTCTTTTCTGTTCTTTCCTCTTCTTTTTTCTTTTTTTTTTTTCTGCTGTACATTCTCCTCTTTCTCTTGCAATAAAACTTTTCGTTATCGAACAAAAAAAAAATATGGTAATACCTATACACAATACAAGTTTTGATACGGTAATACCTATACACAATACAACTTTTTACACATAAAACTTGATAGATATATAACAAAGATAAAGGAATCATCTTTTTAGATTAGTGGAAATAACTGTTAAAAACAATCAGACACAGCTATAAAGGATCCAACACGGATCCCATACCCATGTTATGTCATGTAGACACATATCCCATGAGTACAGTGGGTATGATGAAGGGTCCAGGTACCACAAATTCACAATTGAATATACAACTCCCAAATAAGTTCAATTTTAAAAACCATACCATCTTAGATGCAATGTCTAAGCTTGGATTTTGAAGAGTAAGATGATGTGGCTATCACCGCAAACAAAAAAAAAATCCTTTTTCTGTAAGAAACAAAAACTTTCACACATGTAGAACTCATAAGTGAGAATGATAAATAGGAGGAAAGAGATTTCCTCCCAAATCAATATGTAACTTACCCCCCAAATCAAGACATAATTTACTCTTCAAACACTAGCTACTCCCATCTAACAACAAAAGCACATCTAGCTACATCTCAGAACTGTGGAACAATAGAACTCCGGTTACATAGGAAATTCCCAAGGGTTATCCAAAGTTGCCAGAGAGAGCACTTCCTCTCATCAAAATTCAAGTGTTCCTCTCCTTCCAGAAACCCCAACAGATTGCAAAAGAAAGTATCTTCTGCAGCAAACAACATCTAATCCCAAAGAGACCAGTAGGTCTCCCCACACTTTCTTTCTTATGTTGCTCTTGTACTTTTCTCCCTCTTTTTAATAAAACTTTTGTTATTAATCAAAAAAAAAAAAAAAAGAGACCTATAGGTCATGATCTGACTGAAGCGGGAGTAATTCAACAAAAGAGAGGTGAATAAACCTCAAATAACTTGAGCAAATGGACAACCACTCAACAAATGATTGATGCTTTCTTCTGACTTCAAACACATGGAGCATGTGTTCGATATCAACAATCCCTATGGATTAAATGATCAACCACAAGAATCTTGTCTAGCGCTGCTAAACACAAACACCATCACAATGTGAGGAATCAAGCTACTTCAAACTGAAGGAAGATTGGAATCTGAATCTGATTAACAAAATAAAAGAGTCATGAAAACCCAAGTTTTGAATTTCATGTCATAACTGAGTGTGCTTTTAACCAAGTTTTGAATTTCAGTTCTTGTGAAAGTATTGCACCCCTGAAATTGGGAAATATTGCAGGATATCTCAATTTGACATAAAACTCGGAAATAAGGAAAACATTATTGAAGTGAATGCCTAGGGAAAGAAAACACAAATTGTAACCCATATTTGATGCACATCTATTATAAGTAACAATCACATATTCAAGATGAAATCTACATAGGTATGGCTTAGCTTCAAGATGTTCATCTGTTTCTACTCTACCTGATTAGTTTCTATTTTGATTGGAGATGATCAGACACGAAAGGTACTGCTTCGGGACATCTCGGAAAAGATGGAGCGAATATTCCTTCAAATCGATTGGAAGACTTCCAAGTTTAACTTGTGGAAGTAAAATCGGAGGATGTGCTGAGAATAATGGAAAAAGTAAAGAGGATTCTCAACTCGATCACCTTACAGTGACAAATCAACATAGTTCATTAATTGTCTAAGGTAGATTCTTAAATTCAATCAAGGAGAAGGATTACCGGGATCCAAACGAGCGAACAGCCGGACACCCTGAAAAGAGGAAAACAGGGGTGATGGCTTCATTCAATTAACAGAAATAACTTAAGGATAGAAGACCAGATCCCTTTTTCTTCCAGAAGGGAGGAGGATCGCTGATGGAGCTTCCCCTACAATACGTTGTAAGGAGTTTGGATATTCAACCTCCAGCTGAACAATCTATAAGGAAAAACATAATTAATAATTTCATTTCAATTTATTATTGGAAAGAGGAGATTGCAAGGGTGCTGCAAAAGTTTACATCACCAAGACCGAGCACTATGAACTAAAGCTTAACTAAATAAAATCAAGATAAAGGTAGTTTCTAAGATTAGGATGGGAAATATTACCTGTAAAGCTTCAGTAAGTGGATTTGGCAATAATCAGTGATAAAAATTCAAAAGTTATTGGATGAAAGGGGCCATGAAAGCCATTGAAGAATATTTGGATTATAAATACACAGTACTATTTTATCCATTTATTAAAGGCATAGCAATATTTTTCATACAAGATTTATCAGACCTATCAGCTGTATGCTGATATGGGTATAACATAATTTGTCCTGGATCACTGATTTTCCACTGAAGGTGGCTGATGGTGTTCACCCAATCATCAATTAAAGTGATCTCTGATGGTTAGTATTCTCTAAAATGGTCTTCATTCCATTTATGGATGGCAGATGTCTTGAAGGCATTAAGATCCATGTGCGGAGTAATAGAGATTGATCAGAAAACCTTGTTTCACCCTGATTTAAAAGCAGCAAGGTTGACATTGAACGAAGACAATTCCACAATTGTTTAAAGTTGATGACAGGGTTGAAAAATACACGGTTACAATCATGGTTCAAAATTCATATTGAGGGTGAGTTTTGGACCTTTTAAAATCAGAAGTATTTAATAAACATTTTGATACACTTGGAAAAAGCATAAAAAGCTTTGAAGACGTGAAAACTCATTGAAACTCTGGGAAATTTAAAACAAGACTCATTTATATGCAAAGATAACTTCAAAATGATGAATAAGCATGCATTGCACATGATACACCTGTTCGCATAGTATACAACAATGCGGAAACAAACCGGTACACATGCACGTGCATGGAACTTTGACAAGGAGATTTGGATATCATATCAAGCCATCTGTCTGAGAAGCAATTCACAAGAGATGAGATAACAGCATCTCAATGTGATGGCTAAAGTTCCCACTGAACATTTGCTAAATCAAATAACAACCTGGTCCGTTTCATTATATAAGAGAAATAGGTTCCTCGGAAAACAAGAACCGATAGTCAGAATGTCATATATGGACCATTTTGTAGCAGAAGTTGTATAAATATCAAACCAATAGTCTTAGAAGCAATTCATGAAAAAAGCGCTAAAAGTATGTCAATGTGAAACCCTGAAATTCTCACTAAGCAAATGGTTAAGATATTCTCAAATATACCTAACACCTCGTTCCTCAATGAATATTGTAGTTCAAGAGAGCTAAGTACTCTTTATCACTATATGAGAGAATTTATGAGTCTCTAAAACAACAAGCAGAATTGACAATCGGAAGGCTTTATCAATCATACACCATGAAACACCTCGACCTATCCCTGAGATTTATATAATTGATCCCCCATCCCCGTTTCCACCTCTTGATGGTTTCGAATTGCCTGAGTTACAAACCCGCCATGTATGGATAATCAAGGACCCAATTGTCGTTCAACGGATGGTAGTAAAAGACAAGTTACAGTTGCTGAAGCAGCACTAAATTGGCAAGCTAAAAATGCTAATGCACAAAATCAAGCGTTGCAACAAATCTTGCAGAATCAGTTCCAGATGTCTTCCTCCATGACTTCCAAGATGACTTCTCTTGAGCATCTGATTGCGGAGCTCAAATCAAAGATTATGGTTCTTCACACAGATCTGACAACCATAGCTATGACTGTAAAAGGTTATATAGTCAGCAGTTCATTGATTAGTCAGAAAGAATTTGAAAAAAGACACCTTAAGAACCAGCTCAAACTCTTCAAGCTCAACAATGACAAAATCAACAACCTAGGGCCTCATCATTTTTTCCCTCTTTACCAGCCCCATTACAACCAACACCATCTCCGCCTTTACCATTAAACTCTACACATCTTCAACCCTCTCCTCTAGTCCTCTCATCACAAAGCCTGTTTTCTTCCTCATCACCATATGTAGGAACATAAATCTTGGAGATCTAAAATTGCCATGTGGCATGATCTCAGGAAGTGGACCCTACTTAAGAATGAAGTTCTAAAAGATAAATATGAACTTTTGACTTACATAAAAAAAAAAAGAAGAATGCTACGTGAGTTGCTCTCAAATGGGTCCCACAAAGGGTTATCTACTTAATTTTTAATTATCTTTAAATTGTGATAATTATCTATAAGTAGTTGAGAATTACAGGACTCTGCCCTCTCTACATCTATAAATAGGGGTCCTCTCTCTCAAATTAAAGGAGAGAAGCCAAAGAGAAGAAGTGTTGCTGCCAAAGGAAGAAGCCAAGGAGAAGAGATATTGAAGCTCTGTTGCTCTGACACCTTGAAGACCTGCATCCTTGAAAGCCCATATACCAAGGAGAAGGACTGTTGAAGCCTTAAAGCCATGGAGAAGAACTCTTTGCAAAGAGTTAATCTCTCACAATCATCTCTACAAAGAAGAAATACGCCATCACAAAGGCTCTTCTTAAGGAGAAAAACTTCACAATTGATTACGCACAAAGCACGGAGTGAAGGACACCTACACCCATCCCGAAGTTCAAGAATCACGCCATCAGGCCCTCGTCTTCATCAAAGCACTCGTTAATCATGGGACACTCACGTAATTAAGCAACATCAAGAGAGTCAAATCCCTTTCTTTTCTATCAAGAAATTACTATCTTGTAATTTGTTCTCATACTTTGTGTTGAATAAAATACACGGAATTTTGTGTCGACACCATATGCTATCTATAAACCTCCTTTACCGACATTTCGCCCATCTAAACCTTCTGCATCTTCTAAACCATCTAATTCTTCAAAGATACCATCAGACATTTCCCCTCTTGAACCAATAGAAGATATTACTGCATTATCTACATTTCAACCTCTCAGCCGAACATCCAAACCCTATTTCCTCCTTTCTAAAGAACCTTTTCATTACAACTTCTCCTCCACCTATATTTGAGATTAATCCTTCTTCTGATTCTGAAGAAATTCCTTTAGATTTTGAAGATACCTCTAGAGAAATCTTCATGCAAATTGGTGAACCTGTAGTTGAAGACCCTCCTGATCTTTATAACCATGAACTAACCCGACATCCAACAGATAGCTGTCATGCTCGGCTGTTCACTGATGATGATATTCTTCCGAAATGGAGAGCTTGAATTCTTGAGAATTTTGCCTGGGAGGTTTAGAGGTCGAAATGTAGATGATACAGTAATATCTCCTTTCAGTTCAAGAGGGGAAATGTCAGGTGGTATCTTGGATATTGAAGGTTGTGAAGAAGTAGATGGTTTGGAAGATGTGGAAGGTTTGGATGGGCAAAATGTCGATAAAGGAGGTTTATAGGTAGCATATGGTGATGAGGAAGAAAACAGGCTTTGGGATGAGGGGAATAGAGGAAAGGGTTGAAGATGTGTAGAGTTTAATGGTAAAGGCGGAGATGGTGTTGGTTGTAATGAGGCTGGTAAAGAAGGAAAAAATGATGAGGCCATAGGCTATTGATTTTGTCTTTGTTGAGCTTCAAGAGATCTGAGCTGGTTCTCAAGGTGTCTTTTTTCAGATTCCTAATCAATGAACTGCTGACTGTATAATATTTTACAGTCATAGCTATGGTTGTCAGATCTGTGTGAAGAACCACAGTCTTTGATTTGAGCTCCGCAATCAGATGCTCAAGAGAAGTCATCTTGGAAGTCACGGAGGAAGACATCTCAAGCTGATTTTGCAAGATTTGTTGCAATGCTTGATTTTGTGCGTTAACATTTTCAGCTTGCCAATTTAGTGCTGCTTCAGCAGCTGTAACTTGTCTTTTACTACCATCAGTTGAATGACCAACTGGGTCCTTGATTTTCCATACATGGCGGGTTTGTAGCTCAAGCCATTCGAAATCATCAAGAGGTGGAAACGGGGATGGGAGATCAACTATTAAAATCTCAGGGATAGGTCGAGGTGTTTCATGGTGTATGATTGATAAAGCCTTCTAATAACATGGAGGAAGTAAAGGAGGAGATGATGGCTACTAATGGGAGGTTTTAGGTTGTGGTTTTGCTGAAGAGTGGTTAACATAATAATCGAATTTACCAGAGGGTTCACGTAACAAACCAACATCAGGGTCTCCTGCCATATATTTATAATGGACTTGATGGGAAGATTTTTTCTTGCTCCTTGATGGTTGGTCATCATCTAGCTGTTGTTGACAAGCTTCAAATGTAGTACAAAAACACACATCCCACCAAATATAACCCGTCTCAGGTCTGACCGGGGTATACCACTGGGGAGGAGATTGGTTCAACACAATCCATCTCTGAAGAAAAAATAGCTGGAACATGTGAAGTTGATGATGGAGGTGGAAACCTTGTCTCAACAGTGCCATCTTTCCAAGTAAGAAACACTGGGGATGTATGTACAATGAACACTAGCATCGACATGAATAAACAAAGCATCACTTGTGTGGAACTGATTTGAGACTGCCACATCAAAGGCATAATTTTGAAAGCGATATGCCATCTGATAATGGAGAACAGCAACCGTAGAGTTAGAAACCATAGGCACACCTTCGACTTGAACTTGGACATTGAGTGCATCCAAGATGTGAGGATCTCGGAGAGACATGTTAAAATTTGGAAAAAAGGTGATGAAAACTGTGCCAGCATTTAGGAAGGACTGGACAATTCCAATAACTTCCTCGTGGTATTTTTTATTCTTGAATCCAGTAACGCCAGTTTAGAAACAACCGGAAGACCTCTTCGACCATGAAAGGTAAAGAATGATTTAATAGCTCCAAAGTGAAGATAAGAATAGCCATCTTTAGACCATTTAAGAAGAAGCTCGATTGGTGGTGCTAAGGAGAAATAATTTTCTGGAGTTTGAGCAGGAACCTGAAAATGAGAAAAGGAAGATACTTGACAGTATCCCTTAATATTTTTTCTATTTTTATAGGAAGGAGTAACAAGAGAGTTAACAACTTTCCTTGCTCGAGAAAGAGGCCTACCATACATATGATGGGGATTGAAATGGGGAAATTCAGTAGGACCAACTCTCTGATCTTCAGGAAAGTATTCTACCTCATAAAGAAACTCTAATTTACTAGAATCTTCTGAACGGAAACTAGATCTAGGAAAATCAACAGTAAAGTCTAAAGAGGATGATGCAGATGCCATAATAACAAAGTTTAACCATGCAACTACTAGTCTATATGTATGAGTTTAAAAATGTGAATCTGAATTTGAAAAGATAAATTGCAAGTACCTACAAATGTCCTCACAATGCCTTCCCTTGGCAACAAGAGGACGAACACACGTAGGTTACTTCAAACAAGTGAAACCAAGACTATGGTCTGTACCATGAAAGATTCTATGAGCAACCAAGTTTTCAGTTATTCATCATAAGTCCACTGTTCTGATGTAGAGGACCCACTAACAAGTGGCAACTACAGAACATACTGATGAGGATGATGAATAGAGCATACTGGTCATGGAAGCCATAAAATCAGTACTCAGGGTGAAATCATACATAAAGAACAGAGGTTGCACGGTAAAGTAGAATATATATGTATCAATCAAATGGAAACTAAATGCTTCAGTAGTCCGTACAAAAGTGAAGAAAAGAAAGAATGTACACAAAAGAAGGAGATGCATGAGTACTCAAATACGAACAATCTGTGTCAGCATACTAAACTTTCTATAACCAATTCCAATGAAATTATAGACTTAAGAAATTGGTATAGCTTCAAAAGGAGAATCAACCAATAAAGATATTTGGTGCCTGTATAATGTCAAAAACCAACCTGAAAAACAACTCGGTGTTCAAGACTACAAAAGTCAACAACCAGATACAAATGAGAACTCCTACTTCTACAGCTTTCATTTCCTTGATTTTATCCACAGCTTTGAATGTGAGACGATCCAGCCAATCAATTCGTTGAATTTGGCCCCTTTCATACTTATTAATAAGCCTCTCCAAACGCTCCAATTCTCCACGCTCATGCTTAGGAACCTATAGGAAGTAAAGCCAATGTGAACAAATAAGTCAAACCCATGTCTCAAAAAGGCACTCAAGCAGCAACATGACAGTATAAACTCCACAAACATTGTAAGAAGATTAACCAGAAACCTTTCCAGGAGTAGTTGTAGGAAATGATCCATCTGCTTCTTTTCCGGGCCAAAGCCTAAGTTTTTGCTTCCCTGCCTTAAGTTGCTTTTTGCTGTTAAAGAGAAGGATAGTAGCCCCACCAGTTAATCCCTCAGTTGTCCCACATGACACATCCCAGACCTAAATTTCCAGGAAGCTCACCAATAAATAAGGGCTAAATGCTTAACTCCTAGAATTTAACAAGAAAAGAAAGTCAAAAAAACATTCTGGTAAGAGAATGGATGCCTTATGGACGTTAAAACATCCCAATGACAAGAGAATATGGCCACAATTCAAAAGAAAATAATAAAGAAATCTGATATAGTGTATGATATTACCAGATCAAAAATTGTAAAAGCTATACTAATGCATATCATTCTTACACAACAAACTTAACAGATAGAAATCAACAAAAAGTGAGTGGGGCACCAGTAGTTTACATAATTTCTAAGTCATATAAATCAACAAAAAACTGAAAGTTATTAAACACTAAGAGCATGCTCGGTGTGATTCTGCTCCACCAGGAAGTGTTCCCCAAAAACAATCTCTAAAAACAACAAATCGGGTCTGGTTAGCACTTACAATCCAAACAAAAAAAAGTCACAAAAAATTACAAGTATGCCACCACAAAATCAAATGAAGTCCTACAAACTTGTAAGTATCCCACCTCAAAGCCAGAACAACGTTGACAAAAAAAAAGGTACACCACACAAAAACAAACTCTAGGTAAGTGCATACTGAAACAGAAATCACAATTGCCAGCATGTATACTACCAAAAACATCTTTTGATCCCAGCAACATTGTAAGGATGCAGCAACCCAAGAAACACTTCCCACAATCAACACCAAAAACAGATCAAAGAGAAAAGAATTGTTGTTTTATCTTATTATCATGAAGGCATTCTTTGTAGCTTTTATTATAATGATCACTATATGATCCAAAGAAATAAATGACAATCTGTAAAAGTTGTAATTTATGAAACAACAGTTACAATTTTTTTATGTGAAAAATTTTCCAGCCTGTATGCTATTCAACACAACTTTTGACTCCCAAACAACATTATATAAATGCAGAAATTCTAGAAACATTTCCCGGATGTAACACCAAAGATGATTAAAAGAGAAAAGATATGTTTTTGTAGCTTATAATCATGAAGAATTTTCTTTGTAGCTTATTATCATGATCATTATATGATTCAAAGAAATAAACGACTATCTGTAAAATAAGTGAGCATAGAAACTGAACTAACTTACAGTTAATGCAAGTTGTGAGTGAGCAATCAAGTCTCTATACTTTGAACTCAATGTTATAAGCTCTTTCCAGCAATATGGTGGTCCTGTAGATTCTAGCCTATAAATTAGGAAAATACAAAAAATTAGATTTTGCTAATCAAAGGAAACCCACAGAACAGGTTGAAAAGAAAAATAATGAACAAATAAAACCAAAAAACAACAATTTGACAAAAAAATGAGCATACGAAACAAGAAAGTTGCAAATTAGTGAAACCTTGTTCTCGTAGAAATCCCAAATGCAACACCATCAATGTACAATGCACATTCAACATATAGCTCCGCCCTTCTGCCATTACTAGTGCCATCAACTTTTACAGAAGAAAAATAAATATATAATTGTCAGAAGGCAACAACCTAGACTTATCTTATTATTTCAGCATCAATTGTGGTCCTGTCAGAATCCAGACAAAATCTTTAAATTTCCAAGAACTTTTACAAATATTGGAATTTTATAAGGCTTAAAAATGGGCTAAATTTGAAATGATTGTAACTGAAACAAAAAATTTAATTCATAGAAATTTAGAAACATGGAGACAAGTGATGTCATTGATTTGTGGTTAGCAAAATAATGGCATCAGTCCGTTTCTTTTATTTAAAATAAAAAATAAAAATAAAAAAAAAACGTTGACTATTAATTGTGGGCAAAGGTCTTCTCAATGCACATTGAATTAATCCGTCAGAGAAAGTATGAACAAAGAAACTTTTTACATGAATTTTAATTGCAATCAATCAATTAGGCCATGAAAGGCACTTATTTTGAATGCCCCCAAGTGATTATCATCACCAATTTTTGAAGTCATGCTAGCTTTTAATGTCTAAAAAAAGAGTAGCAAAATTCACATGATTGCAAATTATCAAATAAATAAATAAATTCGCATGTATGCCAACATGTATTCGAAAAAATAAATAAAACATAAAGACCAAATCTGCCCCTATATCAATGGAAGAAATGATTGTGAAGTTACCATGGTTAAAAATATCTTATCTTATCCGCCAATACAATCGATACCTACATTGTATCCACAGTGTCGGTACAACATAGATGTAAATTAGAATAAGCTAATTTCTACATTGTACAAGTCAATACATGTAACATACTGACCGTGTCGATCAATTCAGTCCATATGTTATAATATATCGAGTGTGTTTGACCAATATATTTGATACATGCAATGCCTTGGCCTTTTTTACATGTAAAAGTGTGAAAAACGAACCATTGATTGATTTTTTTTTTTTTTTTGATGAATACTAAAAGAATTTATAAAAGGAGGGGTTCCCCAAGAAAGGAAACCCAAAAAAAACAGAAAAACAGAAAAAGAAAACAGAAAAAATATAGTACAAAGTCATCCCTTCACACACATAAGTGACCCCATCTACATACGAACAATTGTATCCCAGCATCTCATGATATCCGTTCTTGATAGGTCCTCAAATTCAGGCAGAACACTTGCCCAAAAAGAAGCCATACTCTCAATAGAATCAATCAAAGTCTCTAAGCTACTCCTTTTTTCTTCAAAGATTAAGCAATCTCTTTCCTTGTAAATGCCCCCACAAGACCGCAAAAAATACCAAACTGTACAAAACCTGGCCCTGCTTCCCAAGAGATGGAAAGCACCACTGATCAAACATCAAATGAACGGAGCGAGGCATCACCCAATCAACTTCTGCCCTTCTAATAAAATGCTCCCAAACCCGTCTCGCCCACCAACACTCAATGAATAGATGATGATCAGCTGATTCCCCAGACCATAAACACATCAAACATACCTGAGGGAACAAAAGCATGTAAGGCCTATTCCTTTGCAACATATCTGCAGTGCTAATTTTATACAGGAAAGTCGTCCAAGTGAAAGCTTTGACTTGAGAAGAGCCTTGGCTTTCCACAGCAAGGAAGTAGAAAGGGAGGACGAACCAGAACCTGTTCAGAAATTAAAACAGGACCAAAAGACTTCGTAAAAAAGCACCCACTGGGATCAAGACACCAAACTCTCGAGTCTGAGCTTTTACTATTGTTAGAATAGCTAATGGGCCTAAAGGCTAAAGCCCATAAGCCCATTTCTTTATGTCTTCCTTGTTTATTGTTTACCCTAATTCTTGATTATAAATAAGTGCTCTCT
>JAUPMG010000005.1:8007668-8019871 GCA_031762675.1 Pachysandra terminalis
CTCTCTCTCTCTCTCTCTCTCTCTCTCTCTCTCTCGCGCCCTCCCTCCCTCCCTCCCTCCCTCCCTCCTTCTCTCTCTCTGGCATAGGTTAGAAAAATTGCAAAATGAAACTAGATGAACTCCAATGATGCTGTATAACCCCTTGTCATCATTAAAACGGAAACGGGGACAGACAATGAGAGAGATGTTATCTGTTTGCTTCTTTGTTGGAACATAAGCCCTGGTCATCGTTAAAACGGAAACAGAGACAGACAATGAGAGAGATGTTATCTGTTTGCTTCTTTGTTCTGTTCTTCTAAGAGAAAAAAAGAAGGAAGATTTTTTTAGCAATCTCATAACCCAAATACACACTTGAAAGACACATTTATTCATGATAACCACCACAACATTGAAAACCTAACGTTGAAGGAACCGGGAATTGCCCACAATGCACTCCACTAGCACAACCAACTCTTCTCCATTGATCTCTCAAGGACCTCAAAGAAGCAAAAAGTGTATAAATACAAAGCCCATCAAGATCCATGACACAATAAATATATCCAATACTGCAACTATTTTGACTGACTGCGGAAGAGGAGTGAAAGTAGTAGAAAATAAAGGTAAAGAGAGACAGATACAAAGAACAAAAACATCTGGGTAAGAGAACAGCCTATGGAACTGGTTATAAAGGAGCAGTTGTAATAGAGAAAGTTCATCATGACCCATTATCCTCATCAATCTGAAAATTTAAAACACTAGGTAGCTTCGGGAATAAAGCTATAGAAATCTGACCAAATAAGCAGTTTTCATCCAACGATCAAGCTAAGTACTAGCCAAAAGAACAAATTCACAAATTGAAACCTATTCTCATATAAGGTGGGTGGGTAACCATGGGAAAAATATACATTAAGATTATATTGAATAATTAGATTGCCATATCATAATTGTAGATATAACTTTTTGACCCACAAAATATGGTTGTTTGGGTATCTATGAGTTTAGTACAAAATTTTCCAGAAATCTATCATATAAACTAAAAACCAATCTGCATAATACCAACGATCCCAGAATTGACAATGACAATGTCCTCTATTCAAACACCATAACAAGAATGCTTCAAAGGGTATTTTCATAAAAGTAAAAAATAATTTTATATTCAATAAATATCAGATTTATCATCAAGGATATTTAAGTACAAGACACTAACACGTTACTGCTTTTAACAGACGCCTTAAGACGGGACGGGGGACGGAGGACAGTGTTATTTCAGAAAGGTGAAGGTCTGTAATATACGCATACCTCAAAGCAGGCTAGCCAAAGTCATCCAACTCCATATCCTCAAAAGGAGGAGTCACATGAAAGAAAACTGCACTCGTGGCGCCTCTCCATGCCAATCTATGAGCAACGTTATTGGCAGATCATGGCACGTGATGAAATGTGCTATTCAATTTCAATAAGATCTTGCCGCCAGAACAATATGACAGAACCTCCAAGGACAGAGCTCATCATCATGCATCCAAGAAGCTGTCATCATGGAGTCCCCTTCCACCTCTATAACCTGGTAACCCATGGAGTCGGCCTCCTTTAGGTCATGAAGAAGTTCCAACATCTCGGCCCCCACAGCATTTCCCTCACCAATAGGTCCATAGCATGCATTGCATGCACAATACTACACATATAGTGCCTAAAGACCCCACTGACACCCGAATCCCCTGGATTACCCAAGGAACACCTGCAATGTGCAGCTTCACTACACTCCAAAACCTGGTGCTCTCCATCATACAATGAATCTAGATCGAGAATGTGAAGAGAAAGCAAGCTCCCTCCAGCATTAAATGACCTTAGAACATGACCTTCCTCTAAACTCCTCATGCATTGAAAGCCACCGACTCCATTGACCCATCAATAACTGCCTAGTAGTAGAACTGTAGAAGTGTCCTAAAAAATTCTCTTATTCTTTTCTCTCCAGATGTGCCATAGGATGGCCAAAAAATCCCTTATACATGATCCTACCCCTCAAGCTCAGCCCAGAAAGTACTCTCGTGAAAAGAAAGAAAACTGCGTTTTCAAACCACTGAAATCTCAGAAAAAAATGCCTCTTTCGGGCCCAGAAAGTACTCTTGTGAAAAGAAAGAAAACCCGAGCACGAGCTGCAAACCACTTTATCACAAGAAGAGCCGAAGGCCATTTCAATTACACAACCAAAGGTCCTTAAGTATTCGGCATGGTCCACCCTACATCTAGTAACCAAAGAAGAGCCACCATACCTCACTAGTCACCCTACAATGTACAAACAGATGAACTACAGACTCTTCATCTTCCACACATAATCAGATAACATGTGGTGAAATGGAAAGGAACTTCCTCCTCCTTTGGAGTAAATCAACAACTTTAATCTTATACAATAACGTTGTCCATACAAAAGCTTTGATTCTCGAGGGTAAAACTGGCTGCCACAACTTTCTGAAAGGGAACTGAGCCACAGGATCCAATCTCTCTCTCTAAGAGTACAAAGGAAGAAAGACCTACAAGAGAAGACTCCTTGAGGGTCTTGAGTTCATATAAGCTTATCCAGGGAGAAAGCGCCAATGAAAACATCCTAAAGCCAACAAATAACGAGGCAAGACTCCTAACTCTGCCGGTCTAGGATCCGTCCTAAGAGGGAGGTTCCAATCAAGCCCTGATCAGACTAGGAAAGAGCATCACAAACTCTGGACTGCTGATTCTAGACTAAACAAAATAGCCTAGGAAACTGAAAGTCTGACCAAAAGGGTATAGAAGAACCTGATCCTGTACCAAAATGGATAAAGGGATAGAAATATGGGGGAATTGCAACGGTATCCTTCCATCAGCTACCCCTCAGGACCCTAGCTCCTAGATTAGCATCCCACCCATTATCATGTAAGCCAAATTTGCTGATGACGACTTTGCAGGTTGCACCATAGATGATCCTTCTCAATGCTGAAGCACCAAAGCCACTTGGCCAATAACGCCATGTTTCGGATCAGTGTGTTGCCAAATTTAGCCCCCTTTCTCTTTCTCTCTATACAGCTCCTTCCGTTTAACCAAGTGGTCCTTTTCGTGACCACCCCCTTCCTACAAGAAATCCCGCTGGAATTTATTGATCAGTCTACCTACCTTAACTGGAACTTAAAATAGGGACATGTAACACACAGAGATGTCAGCTAGAGCAGACTGAATCATTGTGATCCCCCTAATCACCGGGTCCCAGAACAATAAACTCAAAAATATCAAAAGCCCTTTCTTAGATTTTTCAACTCTTAAAACCCAACACTTATTCCAGACAGTATTTTATATGTAATATTGAAGGCCGATTTACACATCATTAGCCACGATATCCATCAAGGGGGATTATTGGGAAACTTGGTGATGATAACTAATGCTTGTACGTGATTACATGGCCTTATATCATCAAATGATAAGCACAGAACAACAATGTAACCATGTCAAGTAGCTAAAAATAACCTTTGCTAGTCAGGACTCGGATGATAACATCATCGGTCTTCCATGTCTCAAAATTTGGAGGGAGTAGTCTTTTCTCCTGTTTACAAAACCCGGCTATCGAGTTTATTTTCAAGTTAATAGACAGTCAAAGGTAGCCATCCTCTTCTGACAGGTCTATATAGAATGTGTACAGGAGATATGTCTCATATTCTATTTTACTACAATTCTGCTTTTGGTGACAGAGAAGTAACAAATATTTTTCAAGTATCAATATACTGTATGGTTTTGGTTTTGCCTTGCCATGTTTATTTGCCTGGAGAGACGTGGCTTTTTCTGCAACATGGAGCAATGATGTGGCCAATCCAGACCATTCACCTGACAAGGAATCCTTTGGATAGGCCTCTTAGACAGTATTTCAACCTGCACAAGCCTCGTTAATACATGCCTAAAAGACTTTGTCGCATGTAACGGCAGCCGCCAAATTTTTTAGTATTTTTAGAAGTTTTGCAGAGAGAAGGCATTAGATTTAGAAGAGCTCGCTTTGCCATTTGAAAAAAATTTATGGACTAAAACGTAGTATGCAGGGTGGGGTCAACTAGAAGGACATGTGGATAAGTGGGATTCTCCAAATAAGTTGTGTTTCTTGCGTCAATTGGTAGGGATGCAGACTGTGTTTCCTTTGCTGTTTTTCTTGCTTGGTTGGCTCCTTGCTAACTTAAGCAGATTTTTCCTTGTACATTCTCCCCTAGTTTTCTACAATAATTCTTAAAAAAAAAAATTAAATGAATATCTGTCCCACCAGGTTTCAAAATCTGGAGAGTTGCACCAGACAGCCCAGCCTCATAGTATATTTCTTAACATCACATAGTTTGCTTCTTCACAATTTTTAATAGCTCATATTTTGCTTCTTCACAAAGTATTTTTGAGTACTGTGTGATTCTTTTTAGTTAATATTTTGATACCATAGGGTATAATCACGTCTGTTAACATTTCCATGAGTTCCATGGTAATTGTTGAGTTTCTACCAAAACTTTCCCCATTTCCCCCCTAAATAGTGCAATTCCCTGCCACATCAAAACTATACCCTTTTCCAAGAGGTGGAATTAAAATTTAAAACTTTGTGTGGACGTGCATGCATCCTAACATTCACATGTTTATCAGTGTGGATTTATGGTAGATTTAAGCGTATAAGCATGCAAAAAAATTTACGTCCAAGTTTTCCTCTCTTTTTTCCCTCTGTTTTGTATTGGAACAATTAATGGTGCTTTACTAAAATAATCTACCAGAAATTACTTTGGGAATGAGGTGCTTTAGTAAAAATAGTCTAGCCAGAAATTCCTTGGGGAATATAAGTCACATACCAAGGGTTGTGAAGCATCTAGCCAATGATAAATAAGTTCATTACGGAACCATGTCATTTGCCTTTTTGCAAAGTTTCTGCACAAAAAATGTACACTGATAGTTGAGTAGGATTTCCATTTGATAGTTAATAGCAATGCAAGCTTCATAAATACAAAAAGCCCACAAGAATAATACGCAATGTTTAGACATTAGAAAACCAGACATCAATAGCATAAACACAAGTAAGAAAACCTATAGCATATAGTCAATATACAAATTGATAAACTTCAGAACTGAAAAACCACAAAATAAACTACTTCCAATAGATAGATTTCCATGCTATGCTGTCTTCATTCAATACAAAATCCCTCTTAGATGAGTAAATGAGCAAACCTTATTTAGTTAACTAAGCCTTCAAATATGTGTGTGTGTGTATATATATATATATATATGCACACGCATATTTGACTTTCCTAATAATGTTCCTCATCAATTATAACATCCTCCTCTCTACCTCAATGAATACACTGCCGCAAATTTTTTAGGGTAAAAGTCCAATTCTTCAAGGAATCAGAATCAGCGAAGGTGATATGGGTGACCCGTGAAGGTAGTGGAGGTGTAGGCACTGGTCATGTTTGCAGCAGTGACAGCTACAATCAAGGTTTTCAATTTGATTTCGCCAAACCTTTTGCTAAGAGTGCCTGGAAAAATTTTGCCAATGCCAGAAAAAAAAACTCACCGAGTAGGAAAAATAATGAAAAAATTAGGGGATGGGGAGGGATGACATGAAACTTCTTTGGGGTTTAAATGAGAGTGATACACCTAAATCCAAAATATGCACACACAAAAAATGCAAATATAAACATTCACACATGTAAGCAAACACATCTACGTATCATGTAGGGGAAATGTAGAGAATCCATGCCTAAATGATTGAATTATAGTGTGAGATTTTATAAAGGTCTAAATAAGAGATAATGACATGAAAATAGCCCAAAATATGACAAAATTGATGCATATTGCATATATCTAGGCTAGTATGGCTAAATACCACCAACATAAATCAAAGAGATACAGAATGGAAATGAAAATAGAAGTTAAATAACTCCATGAAACAACACACAAAAGGAACAGTATAATCCAAATACAATGACACATTACAATGACACATCACATCCACAAGGAGTGCCTAGCCGGCTCATAGTCATCTCTACTACACCCACCCTAGGCTAATCATAATACATACTCTTTATATAATTACAATATTGTGCCCAACTCATGGTATGATGATACCAGTCCACATACTCCTTCACATATCTCTGATAATCATCTGGATTGATGCACCAGCATCCCCATGGGTGGATACTGAGAATAGTAGGTGGTGATGAACACAAACACAGCAAACATGGGCATAGGTGGTGGTGGGCATAGGTGGTGGTGGTGGTGGATAGGGATATGCATGAGGATCATATCTTGGGGGTTATAGATTCTCTGAAAAGAACCTAAGTCCATATGCATACCCCCCCTTCATAGACGACAAAACCTATTGGTTGTTGCTCACATGTTCCAAAGCTGTGAGATACGAATGCCTCCTCTGTGCACCCAAACACTTCTTTCCCTTTCCCTTGGGCTAGAAATATCAGTGTGAAGGCCTGATCCTCCACGGCTCCATAAAGGAGGCACCATGTTCATCATTCCAAAAGAATCGGCACATGATCTGAGCTAGGCCTAAGAAGGACCACTTGATTATCTGACCAGAAGTTCTTCTCCCAGCATAATGTTTGAAATTGGTACTGGATCAAGGATTGTTTCGGTCCAATACCGAGTTGGATCACTGATCCATATCAGAATCAGATGATCCAAAACCAAATCCAAGTTTACAGCAAAACAAAACCAGAAAAAAAAAAAAAAAATTATCTTTTAATTGGTGAGTCTCTTAACTACCTAAGGATAGTTGACATCTTTATTCTCAATAGGATAAATCCAAGAGAAATTTTTTATTTTGAATAGGTGATTATCCCAACATTACTTATGGATCCTTGACAAGTATTAGACACTTATCAAGTGCTGCTCAACTAGATGGCTACGTGGGTTAAAGGTAAATGTAACTGTAAGAGATAAAGATGATTGAAGGAAAAAATGGTTTTAACGGTTTATGGAGATTTTGGTTTCCAACCTTAGATTAACCACCCCAATGATTCTCTGTTTTTAGGATTTCTCTCCTTTTTGGTATCTAATCTTAAATTAACTACCCCATGAGTCTCTCTCTCTCCTTTTTCATGTGTTTTATTGTAACTTCTTTGGGGGGTAAATTGCATTTTACTGTATTGATTAGAAAGAAATCTCTTCTCACGAAATAGAGGGCCTTGTAATATTCCTTTTTCTTCTTAAATCTGACCAACACTAGAAGTTTCGTTGTGAGTTGTCTTGGCTCGACCAAGTTAGATCAGCCGATCTGATACGAATGGAACAATCCAACCGATCTAGAGCCAAGTCAATTTGAGTTAAATGGTTTTTGAATGTCTTTTACCTCAGCTAAGGATCATAGCTCATTCGTGGGAGAGCCCGAGTTGGATCAAACGATCCTTTGAATTATGTTTCCCAATCCACCGATAACAAAAACCTATCATATCTCGACGTACTTGGGATCCTTTGGTTGTTGATCCAAGCAAACTCACCTCTACCAAAATGTAAATCCATGAGTTTTTTTTCCTGTTCACAAAATCTGCAAAAAGCTCACTTGTTGTCGAACCCACACCCCCAAATCTTTCCGATGTGAATCTATTTCATTGAAGTCCCTAGACTCCCCACCCACACCAAGAAGAATCCAACAACTTCCACTTGTCCTCCAGTTTATCCACATAAGAGCTTGATAATGCCTTTCCAATGGACCACAAAAACTCCAAATTAACCCCACTAGACTAGATGTTTGCCAAAAATTCTTATTGAGGGACTTCATCATTTAGGAACTACACTATGGTGGCATAGGACATGTTGGTCAGGAGAAGATTATTGCCATTGCAGAAGACAGATTCTGCTGGCCAGGTCTTTAGAGAGGGATGTTGGTAACATTGTCAGGCAGTAAAACTTGTGTCAATTAAGGACATGAATAAAATGCAGGTCTTTACACCCCCTTATTTATACGGTTATACCTAAGCATGGTATTAAATCTCTATAAGTCCCCCAATTTTTCCTTTTTGAAGGGCACAGAAATTTCCTTTACACCTCAAAATTTCCCTATTTCAAAGGTGCAAAACTTCCCTCGAAATCGAAATTAAAACCATGTACACCTTATATTCAGAAGCTCTAAAGCATGAACTTTGTTTTGGGACTGCCTGGGAAAGGGGAAAAAAAAAACACTTTGCTTCTATCTTCATTGTGGTTTATAGCTTCAGCAAGATGGAGGGGTTGCCTCACACGTAACCCAACCCTACCTCAAGTCAGTTCAGAACAGTTCAAAGCAAGCCCCGCTAATGAAAAATGCAGCCCAAGCTTACACTATTATTGGGAGACGGGCTTAACCCACCCAAGCTGGACTCCTATGCACCGGTACCAGCATGACCGGAATATAAACCGACAATTGATATATTCCTAATTCAACTGGGTTGCCTATCAGACTAATGTATGTTGGACACATGCTGCAGATGCTTACTGGCATAGATCAACATAATTACTTTATACACAGTTTTGTAATTATGTACAGTTATGTTTATAGCTCCAATTATATATGATTCACTTTAACTGGTAAAAAAAAACATAATGAACTATGGTTCTTTTGTGCATTGGTGGTCCCAAGACTGAGTAAAGGAGGGGGGTTTGTCATGTTGGCAGTGAGTGTAAAACTTTTGCTAAATTTCTTTATGACATGAATCTGAAAACTAAAATGAAGATACGTAAAAAGGGAACATGTAATAATCATCATGTAGTAATCATCTATAAACATTTACTTGTGGTTTCTGCAACAAGACAATGGAAAGGGAGAGAGGGGGATGGTTTAAGATCCACACCTAGATGCTTTCTGAAATTCTGACAGGAAGGAATGAAATTCGCCAGCAGAGCTCCGACCTCCTTGTTGCCTACATTTTAGTAGATACTCCATAGCCTGAAGCAAATAAATAAAATGTACCAAACTTTATCTTTACCAATTTTTTTATGAGTAATGAAGAGATTATATTAAGATGAGAAAAAGGATGCACAAGAATTGTAGCTCCCCTAAAGCATGGTGTGCTACTTAAAAAAACAAAACAAAACAAAAAGAAAAAGAAAAATATAATACAAAAAAACAGTCAACAAAACGGTATCAAAGTCAACCCCCCTCTCATAGCATCTCCTCCATCGGGATACTCGAATAGTAATCCAATCTTCTAGCACCCCCTTAACCAATATGTCCGCTAAGTTATTGGCCGTTCATGGTACATGGACCAACGAGTCAAACATCTCATGAATCAACGAACGGGCTAGTCTAATTAGATGACCCAATCTCCATGACCCTCCCTGTGTGGAAGCCATCCATGATATCACGAGGGAAGAGTTCCCCTCTACCACTAACAGTACTAATCCATGCGCATGAGTCTCTCTCATTCCAGCCAATAGAGATGGCATCTCGGTTCTAATGGCAATAGGACCCGAATAAGTGTGAAAAATACTACATGTTGAATTTGAAAATGCCGCCAGTACCTAGGCTGTAAGTTTTGCCCAGCTTGCCCAAAGCCTGCCCAACCCAACCCTAATAAGAGCCCAAACTCATAGATTGGTTTGGGTTTGGGTTCGGTCTAGGCACATTTTTGAACCCGAAGTCGAGTTCGGGATGGGTTTTGGTTGAGAATTCTAAACCCTAAAAGCCCGGCCCAAACCGGACTGATATATATATATATATATATATATATATGTTATATAATGTTCAATATGAGCCGTGGATGAATTTTAATCCCGTGGCTCATATCTAATACTATAAATACCCTAAAGCAATGAATTGAAAACCCTAATCCTTTTGCAGATTTGGTCGACAGACCCAAAAGCCTTCTCTCAGACTCCAAGCTTCTAACAAAGAACAAATCAAACTACTCTCATCTATTCGGCCTTCATCCTCTTCGACTTCAAGCTTCCGGCAACGAACCAACCTCGTCTCTTCTTCAGTTCATCTAATCAATGCGAATCCATTGAATCATTTTTCTCTGATTCAATCATTTTCTGTTTTTTTTCTCATTCATTCGAACCAAAACAAATAAATAAATTTGATTTTCATTTTTTCTCTCTTTTTTTTTCCATCTCTTTAATCTATAAGAATTTTTTAGTTTCATTGTTTTTTTTTAATTTTTTATTAGAACCAAAGTCTTCAAGATTGAGAGAGCTCGGTAGAAGGGACTCTAGATGCCTTCTAGTCTCTTTATTTACTGATAGAGAAAAGGAGCATAGGAGAAGGAAGATTAATGGGTTACTGCCGCTCGTCTGCAGAGAAAGAACAGGAGAATAGGAGAAGGAAAATCAATGAGTTGCTGCCTCTCGTCTGCGGCTTGCGTCTGATAACAGAGGATCCCATTCATCAACTCTTCCTATTCTATTTTATCTACTCATTCTATTTTTTATTTTATTTTTTTTCATACAGACCAAATTCTTCAACCAAATTACCAAAAAAAAAAATCTTTTACTCTGGAGTTTGGGCCACATATGCTTGGATTTAATTCGGTCCTAGCTGGGTTCGGGCCGAGCCCGAACTGGTTAGAACCCGGCCCAACCAGCCCTACTTACAGCCCTACCAGTACCTGAGACTCTTCAAAATCTAAATACAGAAATCTAGAATAAGAAAAAAATCAAAACTATCCGAACCAAATATTAAATCAACTAGTCATATGAAAGGCATAAAAATTGTACAAGAGATGACTCTATGGAAGTTCTTTAAGTAATTGTCACCAATACATAAGATGCATCATAATTGCGTCTATGATTTACCACTGAATTTTTCCATATCAATCCATCAACATCGCATTGTCACCAATGAATTAGAGTAAGCCGCCTTAATCCAGCTATACCAATAATGGTGATAGGATTATATCGATCTGAAATTTTTAGAAGTACCAAATCATTTCCTATTACTTTGGTACATAAATTCCATTGAAGAAAGAAAAACGGGAAGCACCAGCAGTTTTAGCAGAGGGGTGGTGATGGGAAGAGGCAGAGGACTCATCACCAGCAGCAGCGTCTAGAGGTGAGTCATGCAATGCCTTTGGCTGCACGACCTATGACAATTCCAACTCCTCAGCAACAGTCGGGTCAGGGCCAAAGGTTGTGTTTTAACTGTGGACGTCTGGGGCACATGAAGAGGTTTTGTCCCAGTGTTTACACTGTTGGCGACATGCCCCCATGTCGGGCAACATGTCGCCGATTTGGACTAAGAGGACACAAAACCTGAGGGTAAACCGTTTTTACCCTAGTTTTGTGTGATATGGGAAAAAATTTCAAATTTTTTGAAAAAATATAAAAAAATGAAATAAATATTGTATGTTAGTAAATATTAACTATGAAACTATTTAATTATTCTGCGAAATAAATTAAAAAAAAAATAGATTGAAGAACTTTGAAATTATGATTTAAAATTGATATGGTATATGTATCTTATTTGCTTATTTTCATGCACTTTTAGTTGTGAGATGTGCAATGTACGAGGATATAACTTAAGTAGATCATATTCAATCAATTTTTACACAACTTGCACACCCACGACGAGTAGGTGAACCTCCCTCAAGCAATGTCCCTTGATATGTAGACATTTGTTTCGAATTTTTTGATGTATTATGATGTATTTAAACACTAATCAGACTTGTTTAAAACTTTGGGGGAAAACCCATAAAAAACCCCACATTTCTCTAGATTTCCCTTTTTTCCCTCATGTTGACAACATGTTGATAGGTCAACTTGGGACCATCGACATGAAAAACCATGTTTTGTCATGCACCTACTAAAGCACAACCTAGAGGTGTAAACGGGATGGCATGGCACGGCCCGCCGCACGTTTAGCGCAGGACCGTCTTGCTTTCCGAGCTGGCACGGCCCGCGGCCCGCGTTGGACAGTGTCGTGCCGTGCAGTGCCCATTTTGACAAACCCCAGGCCCAGTACGGCACGAGGCCCGTGGCACGGGCTGGGGCGTGCTTGGACAGTGCCGTGCTTGGCACGTGCTGGGCCTGGTTACGTGCGTGAAAAACAAATCGTATTTTCACTTAGATAAATACGATTTGTTTTTGAATAAATTATAAAAAATACAAAACAAATAATAAAAAACTTGTAAAAACTTAAAAAATTCCAAATTTCAACTTATAAAATCTATAAAATATATAAGTTTAAAGATATAAAACTTAAAAAAAATTATAAATAATATAAATTTAAACTTATAAAACTTATGAAAACTTGTAACAACTTAAAA
>JAUPMG010000005.1:8019971-8031162 GCA_031762675.1 Pachysandra terminalis
TTTATTGATTATTCCACTTGATTGAAACTCTTTAAAGATCTTCAAGAGGTCCATTTTAATTATATCCCAACAATCCTGAAAGAAAGCCATTGAAAAACCATCGGGTCTTGGGGCCTTATCCTATCCAACTTCAAGAGGTCCATTCTAATTGACTTCAAGTCCTCATCCTTCAGCAATTTTTAATCCGTCAACATGCACCTCTCAGCCTACCATGCACAAAACATCTCAACTGACTTTCTTTTGTTGTTTGCTGCTCCTGGGCGCTCTGGTCATTCTATTGAGTGTGTTTCTTCTTACTTGCCCAACATTCGACTACATATCGTAGCTTGTATAATAATCGTATTATAGAATCTACCTTTCAATCTGAGTGGAAAGTGCCAGTCAAATAAAACTCTAGAAGCACCAACCCACTAAAGACAACCAGCTCTTCCATGAAATGTCCCTCCTTATGAAAATTGATCCAACATAATAGAAGTGATCAACCTTCGGGATTTCCTGGCTCTTAGTTCTCTCTGATGCTTCTTCCCTTTAGTCAAATGTTTCAGGTTTATACACACATATGGTAGCTTAGAAGGCGTTCCTTTTTAACTCCAAACTTTGAGATATTCCACTACAAAAGGAGGGATTTAGAAGTGGATAAAGATGGCAACATAAGGGACCAGATGGAGCAAGAGAAGGAAGTTGGAATGAAGTTACAATGACATCTAGGCTTCAAAGGAGAGAGAGCCATATAATAACCTACTATTTTTATTTTTATTTTTGCCTTTTCTTATGGTTAAAAAACAACCATATTGATGTTTAAGAAAGTTGTAACCTGAAGTACAAAAGTAAAGCATAGCAAAGGATTCGTGGTAAATCGATAGGCTAGCTAGAATTAAAAACATAAAAAAAGCTAACAAGAACTAGAACAGATCACAGAAGGAAACAAAATATAGAAATCTACATCCTAAAACTCATATCATCTGTCCATCTGATAATGCATCCTCCCCAATATTACCTTACTAGCTAAAGAGATACAAATCATTCACCCGTTCCTTAGGTTGCTAGTTAAAGAGATACGCTGGCTAAATTAAATTTTCTAACTCCAAGAAATGCCGAATTCCTGTCTATACAGTGGTTACCAGTATTAGGCCAGCCAACCTCAAAATCCCATCACACCCATCCAGCCCATAAAAATTCTTAAAGTTTAGACCCTCCATGTGGAGTTTCCAGGGAAAAGAATATAATAGCAAACTATTGAAGGAAATAATTTGTCAGATGACAACAATAATTATAGCCAAACAAGCCAAGAGTAAAGACAAAGCCATGTTGCATGGATACGGGTACATGTGTTGGAGTCTGACATAGGTACAAAGTGTCAGATTCGACAAACCCCAAAATATAGGATTTGAGGACTCAGCTATATATTTTATTTTTAATTATATTATAAACTTTAATTGAAGAAATCTGCACTTTCTGAAAAAATCTGTACTTCTCTTCTTCTAAGTTTTAATTGAAGAAATCTGTACATTTTGAACTTCTTCCATTGCTGACACGAATAAAAGCTGTGTCCATACAAATCCCCGCCGCTTCAGTGTCCAAATTGGTGTCCACACTTATGGACACAGGCTGACAGGAGAATCCATGTAACATAGAGCCAAAGACAGAGTCGACAAAAACAGAATAAAGTAAATATCTTGACAAACAGAGAAGAATCCTGATGCTACAAAGAAGGAAACTGCACCTCACAAGAAACTATGCAGCTATATCAGATAGAAAGGGTGGAGACATATATTTGTTTACTTGTTTGGGATGCATGATGTATCAAGTATCACCTCTATATAATTGACCTATGTACAACTTAGGAAAGCCAAAAAATGGAGACTGCTAAAGGACTTTATTATATTCTAACAATAATGACATTGTAGTGTTATGGAGTCGCACATTACCTGTGAGCATATCCTCACATCGGAAATCAATCAATCTATAGAGATCCAGTCTTTGGCTTGAAAGGAAGAAACAAATGAACTCATAGTCCAAATTATTTAATTCATTCTCTTCAAGTTGTTCAGCAGAAGAGGAGCCATCATTAGATTGTTCTGTTCTTGAATCAAGTGGCTCCTTGAAAGAATCATAGGGTACTCTAAATGCAGATGGAGGAGATCCAGTGGACTGAAATGCCATGAAACAAAGAATCATATTGGTGGGATATAATTGAAAGAGTTTTGGTAGTATTTACCAATTTAGAGAGAAGAACCTCTTACAACAATTTTTAAGACTTTAACTCAATAAAATTTTGTCCATGTCAAATTAAATATTTCTTTTAGTTGACATATATTAATAGTATAAAGAGAAAAAGGCCAAGGCCTTCTTTATACGAACAATATAAATGAATCATAGGGTACTCAAAATGCAGATGGAGGAGATCCAGTGGATTGAAATGCCAGGAAAGAAAAAATCATAACTGGTGGGATATAATTGAAAGATTTTTGGTAGTAATTACCAATTTAGAGAGAACAACCTCTTACAACAATCTTTGGCTCAATAAAATTTTGTCCAGGTCAAATTAAATATTTCTTTTAATTAGCCTATATTAATAGTATAAAGAGAAAATGGCCAAGCCCTTCTTTATAAAAACAATATAAATGAGGGTGGCAAGAAACAAAACACAGCAAGCCCTTCCATGTCCAAATAAATATCAATTAAATGCCAAAATCAAACTTCTAGCACTCGAAGGGATTATGCACGCTGGATAATAGCCTATTTCACATAAATAAATAATGTCAAGCCAAATCAATTATTAATTAAATCCAAATGTTCATGAACATAGCCAAAACATTCCCCACCCCCCCCACCCCCCCCTCTTTTCTAATAAATTCATCATTACTGATAAAAAAAAATGAACATAACCAAAACATTAGGCTGACCTTGATAATCTCAAGGCTGCGCCGTAATCGATACCAATCATTGGTGGCCAAGTACTGGGCTCTTTGGTCTCCTGCTTCAACCACCAACTGCACAGCTGCATCCCAGTCACCATTACTCTGTAAATACACAAGATCTGAGTGTACTTCAGATGCAATCTCTGGAGATGCTTTGGGAACTTCTGGCTTTCCATATATGAACCTATTTTTAATAAGGAAAGATGATGTTTATGCACCAAATAAGTAGGTATTCAGTAAATCATAAATTAAAACATGTAAAAAGGAAAATTTATAAGCATCCAAAATTATCCATCTTCAAAATTGAAGAAAGAAAAAAAGAGCCAAGATACAATTACGAAAATTCATACTAAGTTGTTTAATTAATAAAATAAGAAGTCACATAATAGTTCAAGCTTTAATAGTTAAGCAAGAGCAACATTAGATCAGTCTAAATTCAGTCTCTTAACCAACTTCTAACACCTTGGATATATTCTGTTCAGTGTTTTTAAAAGGCGTGTTAGGCTTACGCCGCAAGGCCTGTTTCAAGGTGAGGGCTCAATAAAACTCATTTTAAGTATCAAATGATGCTTTTTTTTTTTTGATCGATAACGAGTGATCGTATAAATAGAGACGAATATACAAAAACAAACAGAAAGTAGTCAGTTCCCCAAGACAGAGACCCAACTACACAGAAAGACAGAAAAGACAAAGAGGCCCAAAGGAGAGCCAAAAACAAAAAAGGAACAAGAAAACAAAAAGAAAATTACATCGCAACGATGGTCTCCCAACATCTAACAAGGTCCGTATTAGTCACATTCTGAAAGTCAGGGAGAATCTTACACCACACAGCCATAGAACCCACAATCAAGTCAATAAGATGTTGCGAACTCCTCCAAGAGTAGTTAAAAATCCTTTTATTACGCTCACCCCAAATGTGCCAAATGATGCAGAAGAACAACATCTTAAAATAACACTTTCCCTTCTTCCCCAGGACAGAAAAGTTCCATTGATCAAAAAGATCTCTCACATGTCTAAGAGGGGCCCAAGTCAAACCAACATTCCTAACAAAGGAATCTCACACCTTTGCAGCATAAACACAAGAAAGAAAAAGATGATCAACAGATCCTTCATTATGCATACACATCACACAGATCTGAGGAGACAGAGCCATATACTTTCTTCTCCTCTGAAGGTTATCAGTAGTGTTAATACGATTATGGAAAACAGTCCAGACAAAGTCTTTAACTTTAAGAGGAACTTTAGACCTCCAAAGACGAGAGGTGGAGAATGGAGTCAAAAGAGGAGAACTACTCTTCCGAATAGAACCAAAAAAAGATTTGCAAGAAAAGCTACCACTAGGATCCAGACACCAAATACGAGTATCAAGAGAGGACTCATCAATAATAACATTTTTCAGAATATCAAAAAGCTTACCTAACTCCTCCTCCTCCACCTCCACCAAACGAGGATCACGACGGAAAGGAAGATTCCAAGAGAGACCCGAAGGAGACCAACTCAAGACATCAGCTACAAAAGAATCCTGACAACAGACTAAACGGAAGGTTCTAGGAAAGCAGGAAGCCAAAGATTTCTCTCCCCACCAGACATCTGTCCAAAAGCGAATAGTAGACCCTGAACCCACAGAAAATTTGACCTTATTAGAGAACACTAAAAAATAGAGAGGAAATATTCTTCCAAACACTAGACGGTTTAATGTTCGCCCTGGGGTTGACATCCCACCCGTTTGAATGAACACCATATTTGCTCGTAATGACGGAACGCCACAGAGCCTTCTTCTCAGTGCTAAATCTCCATAGCCATTTGCCCAAAAAAGCCTGGTTACGTGTGTGAAGATTGCCCGTATTAAGCCCCCCTTTGTCCCTCTCTTTGCACACATCCTCCCATTTCACTAGATGGTCCTTTTTGACCCCACCACCCTCCCACAGGAAGTCACTTTGAAATTTTTCCATTTTATGAATCACGGATATAAGGGCTTGAAACAAAGACATATAAAATGTAGGAAGACAGCTTAAGGATGCTTGGATCAGAGTGATGCGACCACCAAAAGACAAATAATTACGCTTCCACGCGGCCAGCCTTTTCTCCATTTTTTCAACAACCGGTACCCAAAATTGGGCACTCTTATGATTCCCGTTCAAGGGCAAACCTAAGTACTTCATCGGCCAACGCGCCAACCCATAACCCTACAACACTCTTGAAGATAAGATTCCTCCACATTAATGCCAGATATACTACTTTTAGCCAAATTCACATTGAGACCCGACACTATTTCAAAACATTTAAGGATGCATTTGGTCCAGAAAACGTTATCTTTAGGTGCTTCCAGGAAAATAATCGTATCATCCGCAAATTGCAAATGAGATACCGGGACACGATCTCTCCCAACCTTAAACCCCTGGATTCTACCAATCTCCTCTGCTTTAAAAAGGAAACGACTCAACACATCACTAACAAGGGTAAAAAGAACGGGGGAAATGGGATCCCCCTGTCTAAGACCACGAGAAGAAGGAAAGAGCCCGGCAATACCCCCATTCAAACAGAACGAGAAGTGAACATTACTAATACAACCTTTGATCCATCTACACCACCGATCCGGAAACCCTTTCCATCTCAAGAAAGATTCAACAAAGTTCCACTCAACCTTATCATACGCCTTTCCAAATCGACTTTCAAGACAAGTCCTTTCTCCCCCAACTTATTCTTCTCTTAAATATATTCATTGGCGACAAGGATACTATCAAGAATATGTCTCCCTTTGATAAAAGCACTCTGATTCAAAGACACCACATCCCCAACCACAACTTTAAGTCTATTCGCAAGAACTTTGGCAATGATCTTGTAAACGCTAGTCGTGAGGCTAATGGGTCTAAAATCCTTAGTATTCACAGCGCCTTTAATTTTAGGGATCAGGGCTAAGAAAGTGCAGTTGGTCGCTTTGTTAATGATCCCATTCGAATGGAGCTCCCTGAACACTCTCATTAAATCTTCCTTGACAATATCCCAGCAACCCTGGAAAAAGACCATAGAAAAACCATCCAGACCAGGCGCTTTATTTCTATCAAGATCCCAAACTGCCTTCTTAATCTCCTCAATCTCAAAAGCTCTTTCAATCCACCCAACCCGATTATCTTCGATCTTAGGGCTATCCAACCTAGATAAATCAAAAAACCAATGATGGTCCGAAGAATAGAGATGTCTAAAATAGGCGGTAAGCTCCTTTTCAATACCAATGGGATCCTCCACAGCACCCGATTCAGTCATTAAAAGGGGAATCACATTCTTTTTGTTCCTAAAATTCGCCATTTGATGAAAAAATTTTGTGTTACCATCACCTTCTTTAATCCAAAGAATTTTAGATTTTTGTCTCCAACACATCTCCTCTCTCCTAAGAATTTCCTCAAATTCTGATTTAAAGATTCTCTTTTTTCGGATTCATCCCCATTCAGACCTAGAACCTCTTCAGTCCTATCCAAACTATCTATACTCTCCAAAAGCTCCTTTTTTCTATCCGGAATCCATCCAAAAACCTCCTTTTTCCACACACGAATCTTATCTTTGATTTCTTTGAGAGTCCTCATGAACATGAAAACTTCCCAACCCCCGAGCACTGGCACCTCCTTCCACCAAGCCCGAATCATATCCACAAATTTGGGATGACGGAGCCACATATTCTCAAATCTAAACGGAGGGGGGCCACCCGAAACGACCTTATCAGAATTCAACAAAAGAGGGGTATGGTCAGAAACGGGTCTAGGCAAAATTCTCAGGGTGGCACTAGAAAAGTGAGACTCCCAGCTAGTAGACACGAGGAGCCTATCCAATCTATAGTATAATGTATTCTCCTGAAGGTTCGACCAGGTAAAAAGACCCCCAAGCAAAGGAAAGTCATACAACCCTTCACCGTCAATAAATTCAGCGAAATCTCTCATACTCCTAGTAATTCTACTTCCCCCCCACTTCTCGTGAGAAAATCTGATAACATTAAAGTCTCCAAAAAGACACCACGGAAGATTCCAGAGGTTCCTAACAATCCTAAGTTCTTCCCAAAACAAGCGTCTAATCCTAGGCTTATTTGGACCGTAAATACCAGACAGAACCCACTCAAAACCATCCTCCACGCTCATGAATCTAATAGAGAGGGAAAACCGACCTTTCCACACATCTATTTTCTTGACAACATCAACATTCCAGATCATACAAATGCCGCCCGAACTACCAACAGACGGAACAAAGTCCCATTCCTTATTTTTAATGTCCACACTCTGTCTAATAATCCTTTTAGACACCGTCTCCATCTTAGTTTCCTGAAGCACAATGATATTAGGCCTAACCTTCCAATATAATTCCTTAACAGCCCTTCTTTTCTCACTCCCTCCCAACCCTCTAATATTCCAGCTAATGATCTTCATACAGTAACCCTGCTTGCCCTGACCCCTCCCTGCCGCTTAACTTTCCTCCTCTGATACTACTGACAATCCTGCACACTACTACCCTCCTTCACTATACCATCAGCCTCCATGGTAGAGTCTACAGACCTATCTCTAAAATCAGACACAACCTCATCTACAGAAATTAATTCACCCTTAGAATTCTTAACCTGGATTTGGAAATCAGCTGCTACTATTCCAATACCCTAACAAACGTCACCCTCAACACTACCTTTCATAGCACACCCCGTGCAAATCTCCAAAAATTTTGAGTGAGAGCAGACCTGGGCAGTTGTCACATCTATATCAGAACACCTCTTTGTGAACTTAGACTCAGAAGGATTAGCACTGAGATGAAAGCCCGAGTGACCATCCTGCAAGCTTAAATTAGTGGCATCAAGAGTATGGGAAACAACCAAAGGACATCCAATAAAATCATCCATACCTGAATAGAATAAGGCCTCAGAATGAATTTGTCCGTCAACTGCTACCGAAGGAGTGAACAAGGAAGAGGATGACTCAAGCGGAGGGCCAACACAGGTATCAATAAAAGGACTGGAAAAGGACTGTTCCTTATTGAAGCAATCACCACTAAAACCCAACTGAGAAGAAGGAAAGCACACCTCTGTCCCTGCAGATAAGTTGCCCGTATCAAGCAACAAAGGATTCTCGTTGACCAGCCCAATCGGTTCTAAAGCGCTGACTTCACTGTTAGAAGCAGGGAGAATGATAAGGGAATCAGAGCGAGAAGAAAGAGCAGCTTCAGACTCACACGGAAGAGTCTCCGACACCTCTAATACAGGATACCTTTCCTCCGAGTAATCATAATCCACCAACTTTTGAATCTGCTCATTGCAACCCACATAACCTTTACTGCCAAAACCTTGGATAATGTCATTTGTCACATGGTAGCACTTGACCCTGCCTATATCATCACACACCCGAGATGGTTCCAGAAGAGGCGTCGACGTCACTACAAGGCCTTCAGCAACACCAACATCACCAATAACAGAAGAAGAAAAAGAAGAAGACGAATGGAGAATTACACCATCCGGAAATGGCCCCATCACTGGAGTAGTTACCATCCGGAGCGAGGAGGAGAAGGTCTGAGCTTTTACGGACTGAACTGCGTCTTCGTCAGCCGAGAAGTCCAATGGCTGATGCTCATGAAAGTTAAGGACTCTACGCACTACTTGTTCGATAAGTTGTTAATAGTACCGTCTTCTTTGCACCGGATCCTCTCACACCCTCTACTACCACGGCTGCCAGAGGTACAGGGGGTTCTACTCCCTCTTCTTCTGTATCCTTTACTTCCCAAAGAGCTTCTAAAACGAGATCTGGATCGACCACGAGAAACAGACCTCGTGTCAGCACTTAAATCCCTACCCCTCACTGTGGGCTTAAAACCGTTATTGTCCATATCTGCAACGCCTGATGGGCCTCCAGGATCTGTACCATTCCCCCCGCCCAAATACATTCAACTCAACTATGAAGTATCATTTAAAACATAAAAAAAATAAAATGAATTGCCTCCATTTTTTGATACTAGTGCCTTCAAGTGTGAGGTTCAGGCCTTAATGTCTTAACGTCATCTTATGTCTGAACCTTGCACGTCAGTCATTAAGTATATCTAGGATCATCTTCACAAAAATGGAGGCATTTCATTTTATTTTTTATGTTTTAAATGATACTTCATAGTTGAGTTGAATGTATTTAGAGTTCTTAAATAGTTAAAACCATTTGGAGGTTCTATTTCACAAAACTGGTCCCTTATAGAAGTTAAGGGATTTTGACGACTAATTTGCATTATCTTTTTCACGAAACCATTTTATATTTTGCTTAATATGTTGATATACATTATTAAAGCAGAATATCAAACAATCAGAAGAGTGATATACATTTATTATAAGGGAAATTTCATTTTGAGTGGCTGTGTTCAATTAATGCGCACATATACAAAAGGAAACGAACAACATACCATCTCAAGTACAATCCAGTCCCACCAGCTACAATTGGCGCATGGCCATTTTCAAGAATGTCTTTTGTTGCTTGCCTTGCCTCCTCAAAAAACTGTCCGACGGAATACTCTAGAAACCACGATAATGTAGGTCATATAATGGAAGTGAAAAAAAATATTCAACAATATAAGCAATCCACAGGCCGAACACAACCACCAATAGATAAATCAGCCATTATCTATGTCTGCGTCTTATGCAACATGGATATGAACTATCAATAGATGTTCAAGAATAAAGATATGTGATTAATTAATTTTGTGGCCCAAAATTTCATTTTTATTCATGTTCTTCCACAGTGCTATTTTCTTCTAAATCTTTAGATAACTGTTTCTTAGTATGTATCAATCAACATACTCCAATCAAATAACAAGAAAGGAGCATCATATTAATTCTCTAATAGCATACGTATACATAATCTGCACGACATATACCATTTTCCTTTCAGGCCACTATATAATTTTGTGTGATTGCTACAGATCAACAATGTCAATGTCCTCTAGCACCTACAACTACGGCAAGATCTAGTTAAGATGGTAATACATGCATGCTATATCTTTTCAACAAACAAGTTAAAACTATTAAGGGTTAAAGGGAAGTTTTTAATATGATGTCCATATAAATTCAAAAAATCATTGCCAACAAGCTTTAAAAAAACATAAAAAAAAGTAAAACAGATGAGGAGTTAAGGATGCATGTAAATGATCTGAAACTATCACTATCTTCAAACTTGCTTATTTCAGTATTGAGGAAAAACTATCTCAAGAAGGCCTAATCGAACTGATGAATGCAAAAGGCTTCTACCGTCTCATGCAGTAGTTGTCAAGGTACACGAATCATTAGACTTCTTAAAATTGCACATATGTACTAAATACCTTCGGATGGGTGCAATATATCAACCAAATGGTGTGGGACTTCCTGCAAGGAAAAAAATATGATATAAACAAAAAAAAATAATAATAAAATAATAAATTCAAGTAATACTAATTACTAAACCAATTATATCTATAAGGGTCGAGATACAAGATGACAGACTATGGCAAGATATAATTTGCTAATTTAATGCACTTGGCACAATCATCATAAAATTTTATAATCCAAACAATTTATTTTACTGATTGACAACATAAAGACACATTTGCAAAATTTGATTTGTTCTCATACAAGAAAGTTGTTGGGGTATGGGATAGATAGGAGATTGCTAGATGGAAGAGGAGCTATGTCTCTTTAGGTGGCAGGTTTAGCCAATTTTCCTGTTGTCAAGCAGATCGATAAGATTCAAAGAGACTTTCAGCAGGATGGTGGGGATAAGAAAGATCACTTAATGAACTGGAACCTAGTATGCACAGACAAGAAGTAGGTGGTTCTGAGTCTGGGGAATATCTTGACTTGCAAGTTGCAACTATGCTTTCTTCGGAAAATGACTTGGAGATTTAGTACTGATAGGGACAGTATGTGGCGAATTTGTCATTGGTAGTAAATTTGGGGCCTGTCAAAATAGATGGGACATCAATTTGAGGATTTCACACCCGTTCTTAGAACAATATATCTACCATGGTTCCTTTGTAACCCTCATACATGGTTTGGCTTATTCCAAGATCCTATTCTGGAAAGATCTTTGGTGGATAGAGAGCCCCATTACTTCATGCTTCTCTATAATAACCCAAACTAATTCATAGGGTTAATGTGTAATTAATAAAAGAATAGGGAGTAATTTTATTTTTTTTGATGAATAATGAAAATTTTACAAGAGAGGAAGGAGAAAAGAAATACAAGGTTCCCAAGAGGGAAACCCTAAAACGAAAAAGAAAACAAAAGAGACCCA
>JAUPMG010000005.1:8031262-8065476 GCA_031762675.1 Pachysandra terminalis
GGGGAAATAAAGTACAAAGAGTAAACAAAGAAAAGGAATAAAAAGATACAAGGTAAAGTACAAGACAACAAGGATATCTCCACTATTCTCATATTATTAAAACACCAATTAAGAATCTCGTTTTGAGGTTTTCTAAAAACAGATATTTAGGATAAGTTGAGCAATTGTATTTTGCCACATCATAGTTGTAGCAATCAAAACAAAGTAGGAATGGTTGCAAGAGCTTTAGTGTAACTGCACGTCTGCACCACATCTCACAACATATTATAGACTGAAAATTAAAAAGAAAAACCCTCAAAATATATTAAGTGATTTGCTACATTTAAAATACCAGTTTTGGAAAAAAAAATTAAGAAGTCGTGGCATGCTTTCCAAGACGCTCTTTCACATTTATAGAGAGAGAGAGAGAGAGACCTATAAATGAATATATGCATATAGATACATATCTGAGTGTGTGTACCAACACAATAATCATGATATATCAAAATTATCAGATATAGAAGAGAGAGAAGGTTTTTCATACCACTATGTATGTATTTTGATTAAAAAACCTTTAGATCTTAGGATACAATCCTCTCAATCCTCACTACAATCAGTCACAGCACATGAACTGCACAAATCATAACTTGGATCCAAGATGGATCACAATCCTTAATTTAATTGGATAATTTACCTAATTGAATACATTTTGATAGGGGGAGTTAAATAATAGACCAAATAAATCACTAAATGCATATTAACTAATAAGAACCTTTCTATCATTCAGTGAAGGTTTTGCGGATCCAACATCAAGCCCCTGGTACACCTGAAACATAAGTTGAATTGAAATCAATTAGCCATCAAAAAACCAGAAAGTACAAACGAAAGTTAATTGCAAGTTGGCAATGTTGTGCAGATTCTCATAAAACGATTGACCTATCAGTGTCAATAATCTAGATATCAACAATCAACACATTGAATTCCAACAATAATCACATTGCAGTGAAACAACTTTTTTATTTCCTCCCTGTTTAGTACATGATATAAATATAGATCTACCACCGTTACGGTTCGTACTCTCTAAAGCACCTCAATCCAATAGAAGTGCTTCTTTTCCATGGTTCATGAAGACTACCTCATCGCTCTTTCCAAGACCTTATTTCTCAAATCTCAAGTCAAACTAAACCTTTAACTTTATGACTGCATTCAATTCAGTTTCCAGTAAATAAAAATCACAATTTCAGCTTTCCGGGAAGGATAGAGAAACTTGTAGAAAATTACTAGAACAACATTGTTAAATAATGGAACTTCTATCTGAGATTTTATTTTTGGATACTAAACATATGCCTTTTACCCCTCAATGTTTCAACCTTACTTTAGTTCCTAAATCATTATCGGTTTCTAATAGTCAGTCCCCTTGTCAGCTATCTAGTTAATTTATAAGTAGTTCTGTAGAAATTTGTTATAATCATACAGTTTCTCTTTTTACACTCCATTTTCAAATAGGAAACAGGCCATCATTTATAGTCAGTCCCCTTGTCAGCTATCTAGTTAATTTATAGTCAGTCCCCTTTCATTTCTACGCAACAGAACTGAAGTTGATTGACTTGTCTTCAGCTGCTGTGAGGCACGACTCCTTTCATTTAGGTGATGCAACTCTCAATTGGTGTAAATCCTTCTCTATGGCCCCTCTTAACGGACCCACATCCACATTCTACTCCTCTCACTCTTATTGTTCTGTTAGAGCCTTACCAAACCCCAAAACACACCTTTCGTCTTATATCATTATCCTTTCAGAATTTTATGTAATTACATAACTATGCATATTATAATAGAAATTATGCATTCGGCCTCAATGAATTGTGATAATTAGAGTCGTAAAATAGTGCACTAAAACTAGTTGGCTGATTTATGTACAATTCTTTATAGACTAACAATTTAACATTTGGCTTTGGAAACATTCATTGCATCTATAGCATCATCAATTTTTGAATCCTACACAATTTTTCAGGTGATTGCCACCCATTTTGAACCTCATGAATGTAAACTTCCTCATGCAAGTAACCATTTATCTAAATCAAGTTGCCATAGTTACTAGCTAACCACAAAGCTTCCCCAACATCCTGCAACGTTATGACCACTGATTGAATTTGAACCCTACAAAATAAATAAAAAAAACAAAGCAACCCATTTGAACCCTAAACACAAGCAAATAAATATATATATAGTTACAGAAACTAATATATTTTCTGATAAAATTAAAGCAAAGTACGAAATTCTAAGAGAGGGAAAGGGTCACAAATGCTAACCTGCACCGAATCTGCACTGATGATTTCTCCATTGAGCCTCTTGGCTAGTTCCAGTGCAAGCCTGCTTTTACCAGCTCCTGTGGGTCCGGAGATTACAATGACCTTCTCCTTCTTCTTCTTCTTCACTCCGGAAATGCAGCAGGTGGTGGTCGCCAACGTTCGCCGACGGGTGAATGGACGAGTAGAATTTCTGAAGAAAGTTTTCTCCGCCGTGGAAGGGCAAGCAAGCTTTAAACCCCAAGTTCGAAGCCCAAATCCACTGGCCATCTACGAGAAAAAAAGCAAACAAAGAAAGGAGAAGCAATTTTGGATTAGCTGCTCAATCTCACTGTCTTATGTCTGCCTTGGACATTCTAGTTTTTTATTTTTTTTGGTTAAATTATAGAAACCTCCCTTAAGGTGTGCATTAATTACAGTCCTCCTTTCAACTTTCTGAAATAATATTTTTCTCCTTGTTTTTTTTTATAACTCAAGTGTCCAATTCTTAGGCCCGACTAATCCCAAGTAGGAGGCTTACGTAGCAACCTACCGTCACGACCTCCCACTTAAATCCGAACCTACCCAGTTGAAAAATCGAACTTGAGACCGTGCGCCTAACCCACACAATCCTTTATTCTCCCTCCCACTTTTCTCCTTGTTACTTCGAAGATATCTGTTAATAAAAGTAATGTTACATTGTTCTTTTACTTAAGTCTCCTCGTTTGCTTCAAACTATCATAAAATTCATAGGAGTAATTTTATCTAAAGGGTGTAAATAGTGCTAACATCAGCACTTTTCGTCATACAATTTGATGACTACTATAACTTAAAAGAAGGGAGTGGAGTGTGACTTCCCTTCAAATCTGAAGGGGATAGTATTATTTCAAAAATGTGAAGGAGATACATGTAATTAATGCATACTTAAGGGAGATTTCTATCATTTACTCTTTTTCTTTTTTTGGAAAACTTAATTTTAGTTATAATTTTTGAAAAAATACTTGGTCATTAAAACGAGAGGCCCTGAAATGTAGCAGGACCACTCATTTTCCAAAATACCCCTATTAGGTTCTCCCTATTTTAGATTTTTCCACTAGTTGGTGCTTCTCTGCCCATCGAGGGATGCATCCCTACCCACCGAGTAGTGCATCCTTGCACCTCCAAGTGTGCAAGGGATGTCCAATGGGTGGTGCACCCTTACACCACCAAGTGTGCAAGGACAGGCCTATTGGGTGGTGCATCCTTGTCCACTAGGTGGTGCATCCCTTCTCACTAAGAGGTCAACTAGTAGAAAAACCAGAAAGAGGAGAAAGGATATTTTGGAAACAAGTGATTGCGCTACAGTGCGCAACCACTCGTTTTAAACCTTTTGAAAAACTATAACCAATTTTACTGAACTTCAAATAGCATTACTAACTTTAAGTTTTTTCAAAAAAGCATCACAAAAAATGAGTTTTCCATTTTTTTTTCAGTGTATATAGCCTAATCTATAGTAAACCAACCTGGTCATACTCATAGGTCATACCAAGATAATCAAGAAAGTCAAGAGTCAACTCCATCAAGGAGAGAATATCATCCAACACAATCTCACATGTTCTTTTAAAACAATCCAAGAAAATAAGTTTTAATCAAATGGCTGTGATTATCCATTAAATGATTTGTTGGACTAAAAATGATGAGTCAACCCATTCTTAGTCAACACTCCCAAGTCAACAAGCTGAGTGCTACAATATATATGGATCCAAATCATGGACTTTCTTGAGTTTTAATCACTACTGTTCTTAATCAAGATTAGATGGGACCCCTCAATAAGCTAGAGAGCTTCGGCAATGTGGCACTCGAGTTATTACGATAATTAAGTACGAAAACGAAACAGCAAGAAAAGGTAAAAAGATGCCAAGAACTTCTTGATTGAGAAGTTAAAACGGTTTGGGGAGGACTATTTGTCTAAGTACTGTCATAGGAACGTTTAGACTTTGTAAATCATCCCTTTAGTGTTTCTCAAATTATTGCACTTCCACCATGTTTATCCCTCTCTTTAGTTAACTGATTCTTTTGTATCAGTAAGTTGAAATCGTACACGTTATGATAAAGACAGGAAGGGATTTTCTTTTATTTGATTCTCCTATGTGTATGTCAGCTTGAAATGTTCAATAAGAAGCAAAGAAAGAGTCAAATCCAAAAATATAAACCAAGGTTAATGTCACATGACATATATATGATGTTAATCATGTGTTTATCTGCTAGCTTACTTGTACCATAATCAGGTTTGTTTGTTTCAGCAGTGAACAAATAACAACAGCTAAAGGTCCGGTGAAGTCCTATAAAAAAAAGGCTAATTCTATAAACAAATGTGTTTACTTTGTAATTGTATAATAATTTGACCAAGTACTTCAGGTTAAAATCAACACTAGTGATCTGAATGAAGTGTGATGATAATTATTATAATCAGTTCTCAACCTCTATGAAACCAAGAAGCTTATAAAATCCCATCCTGGTGTAGACAGAAGAACATCAGCAACGTTCGAGTCCTTGCAATCTCTCAGTCTCATTTGGTTCATTTACAATATTAGTGGTAGATCAATCATGGATACCTCAGATAAGGTTGGGACGGGGAGTGTCTTTTGAAATCAAACCTCAAAAAGCCAGCCCTTTTGCAGTCACTCCTCCGTCGAACGATGCGAGCAATGATGGCAGGAGGGTGTGGCTTCCATGGACTCAGAAAAGCTCATTCAGAGTGTTTCCAGTATCCGATGCTATTCAACATTCCATCAGTCGGTCCAGCAGCCATTTCTGTGATTTGGACATCGAAGACGACGAGGAGGATAAGGTTGAGTTTACAATAGAAGAAGGTGAGGAAGAATGCTATGACGTGGAGGAACAAAAGATATTTCCATCATCTAGTAAGAGTACTGAGAAACCACCAAAGGTAGCACGACCAAAGGAGTCGCGACTGTTGATAATACTACTCGATCAAGGGATATTCACTGTCTATAGGCGTCTATTCATGGTTTGTTTGACACTTAACGTGGTTGGTCTGGTACTCGCAACCACACAACACTTCCCTTATGCGAAGCGTAGAGCTTCCCTCTTTTCCATCGGTAACATACTCGCTTTGACACTCTGTCGAAGCGAGGCCTTGTTAAGAGTAGTCTTTTGTCTGGCTGTGAAGGTGTTGGGGAGGTCATGGGTACCTCTCCCACTTAAGACCGCTACAACTTCTCTTCTGCAGAGCCTAGGTGGGATACACAGTGGCTGTGGTGTCTCGTCAATAGCTTGGCTTGTTTATGCTATTGTTCTCACCCTTAAGAATAGGGACAACAATTCCCCAGAGATCATATTTGCTGCCTCCACCATCCTATCACTACTTTGCCTTTCTTCTTTAGCTGCATTCCCTCTCGTCCATCATCTCCATCACAAGGTCTTCGAACGAACCCACCGGTTTGCTGGATGGACAGCACTTGCTCTTCTATGGACTTTCATCCTACTCACCATCTCATATGACCCAACCGCTAAATCCTACGATAACATACACATCTCCGGGTTAATAAAACAACAAGAATTCTGGTTCACAACTGCCATCACTATTATAATAATCCTTCCATGGCTGACGGTGAAACGTGTCCCGGTGAAGGTAGCCTCACCCTCAGGTCATGCCTCCATCATCAAGTTTGAGGGAGGAGTGAAAGCTGGTATATTAGGAAGAGTAAGCCCCTCTCCCTTGTCTGAATGGCATGCCTTTGGCATCATATCAGATGGAAAGAGAGACCACGTGATGCTTGCTGGTGCAGTTGGTGACTTCACCAAATCTTTGGTTTCAAATCCACCAAGCCATCTGTGGGTTCGACAGGTGCACTTCGCCGGCCTGCCTTATCTTGTCAACATGTATGATAGGTTGGTATTGGTTGCAACAGGGTCAGGCATTTGCGTCTTCCTTTCGTTTCTCTTGCAGCCTTGCTCAGCAGATGTGTACTTGGTATGGGTAGCCAAGAGCATTGAGCAAAACTTTGGGAAAGAGATTAGGCAGATGGTTAGCAGGTTTCCGAAAGAAAAGGTAATAGTCCATGACACGGCCCTCTCCGGTCGGCCCAATGTGTCTCAAATGAGCGTGGATGCCTCCAAGAGATGGGGAGCTCAGGTAGTCTTTATCACCAGCAATCCTGAAGGAAGCAGAGACGCCGCCAAAGCATGCAAACCTGCTGGAATTCCTGCATTTGGCCCCATTTGGGACTCTTAGTAGTAGCATATGAGCATGTATTTAAAAGAGTACTAGTAGTAGTTCTGTGGTCCAGATTCCAGTCATCAAGAAATGCTTTTTATTGGTAGTCCTCTAAATCTAAGTATCTGTGTTGCAAGTGTATTATAAGGATTGCTCTTAGTGTGTTTCAGAATTTCAAATGATGTAATCTTGTGTTTGATATGAAGTGTAACTTTTACTAAGTTTATTGATCTTGGCTGTGATTAGCTTATCCATGCGGCATATCATAGATCAAAGCATCAACGTTAAGAACGCTACCAAAGGATAAGAACTGATAATATGATCCATCTAAATGCAAATCGATCAAAATGTGATAATACTGAATATGTTCAGCAGATGATTAACTGCACAGAAGTGTGGGTGGTCACTGCAACATCATAGATCTATAATCACATCCACATTTCAATAAATATATATATATATATATATATATATATATATAGAGAGAGAGAGAGAGAGAGAGAGAGAGAGAGGTTCTTAATAAGGTTTCCTTCAAATCCTTCAAATTCTTACAGTAAACTTTTTATAGCTAAAATCACTAATCTTATGTGTAAACGATCAGATTATGTTACGTATGCCATTAAAATTAGAGTTGATGACAAATAATCTTCAATCACATGCAAGTTAATAGCTTATAGGATGTTGGAAGAATTCAAACCTTTTATTAATATATGTTACCTAAAATTCTATTTGTTGTATATTCAAGTAGCATTTTGGTAAAATGGTTAAATAACATACATACACAAAATATGGTTCTGCTATGACTATGTTCACTCTTCTAGTTTAAAAGAAGGCTGCTTAATGGAACACTGTAGATCAATCGTCCCTGTATTCGAAGCATGGACATTCAAATATCAGCTTTTGAAACTCAATTGCTTCTTTTGAATCCTTCAAATATTTGTACTTTTGCTTGTACTACTATGGAAATCTAAATTATGGCACACTGTATGTTAATATATATTGAGGAAATCACTGCTAACAACAAATATACATGCTTGAGGCATGAACCCATGCAAGAATTGTTTATATAGAATGATTTTAGTATGCTCCATCTACTCCAAACCATTTTTAGTTACTATTTTATTTATTTATTTTTATTTTTTTGTAATTGCAGGCAATAAAGATACTTATTTGACCACTCTTAAGTCTCTAGAAAGTCCCTGCAATAAGAAATAACATGTAATCTAGAAAGTCTCAATTCAATTTTAAGCAATTTCAAAAAAATTGGCATTTGAAACTCCCAATGATAATAGCCTGCTTCTTTGTTAAATATGAGTACTCTTTAAGTATGTTGAAACACTTGGGAAATATCTTGAAATTTTGAGATTTTGTTAGATTTTGATTAAAAACAGAATTGTATCCTTGATCTAGACACTGAAATTGATGCAGATTTTTTAGATAGAGTGTAACCAAGAGATCAAACAAAGTTCTTTTAACTTGTGTTCTGCTATTGATCCCTTCAAGTTTGGGCATCCCTGGATTAGTAATTCCAACGATATATCTGTTTATTCTATTAAAAAATAAATAAAGTAAAATATTTAACATACATCTGAAAATAGGTAAATTATGTGTCATCAACCTTCAAAATTAATGGCAAGTCAAATTGCAAAGAAAATTCCAAAGATGCTAATAATGCATTCCACAAGAATAATGGAGCCCTTAATATGGTTATTCTCCTTTTTTTCTAATCAGTAGCATTAAACTAGTATTGAAAATAGCATTACAAGTCAACAACAATACTAAGCTGTTATATTGATTGATTGGCAATACATTTGTATAATACTCTGAACTTTGACATGGTCTTACAGCTTGAAGAACTGTTTGGACTTTGGACAAACAATTAAGTGCAGCTACCGATTTGGCATTCTCGTCTCCAACATTATTTCTGCATTCATAACCTCATTTGCTACCAATTACGATCATTCAAACAGACCTTAATTTGACATAGAATTTGAAACTTTGAAGATAAATTTTCAATCAACCAAGATCGGGATCACCAATCAAATGGTTGAACCATCATCCTTCTCGTGATCGTTCAACTTCCAGGAACCGTCATTATCTTGAACCATCCCCTTATTCTTCTCACACCACCATTTAACAGGCACAAGATACTCTTCCTTCAAACCATTTAAATATTTGTTCACAAGTGCGATATCTCGATGAACTTCCAATATAAACCCTCCTTTACTCCCTTGTGTTCCTGCAACTCCATGGAGATTTGCCTCCAAGTCATGAAAAATTGATACATTCCCAGGACTCTTTAAGTACTTGGACTCTTTGCTGTTGATCACTAGCACTTCTCCCACATCTGAGTAGCCGGTCAACGGATACTTTGGAACGATGTCGGAGACATCACTTACCCGTAAGGCTCGAAGATTTTGTAATCCTTGAAAGACATTCCGAAAGTTTGAATCTCCAACACGTGGACTGCCAAAGGCGAAGACTGTGACTGGGCAGCGCTTGTGAGCTTGGCCGTTGGGCTGGTTCAATCCTTTGGCAACAATATCAGCTGCACTTAGTGTTCCAAGTGCTGCACCCAAGCTGTGGCCAGTCACAGTTATGCTGATCTCCTCATCCTTGAATTGCTTCACTAGTCTCCCTACCTCCTTCAGCACCTGTGAAATCAAATAGGTTTATACTATTCGACTGATCTAACTTTCAATTGAAAACTAAACTAAAGTTTGAAATCAAAATTCACCTGATCTCTAGCACTGGTTTTATTGAACATCGATTGAGCGTTAACCGAAGTGTAGATTGAAAGCCAACCCCGGTGCACCTTAGGATCACCGATATCCCCTAGTATCTTAGAAGCAGAAACTAAAGCGAAATCGAAATCATTAACCCATTCCAAATTCTGCACTGAACCTCTCCATGCAATCACAATATCTCTTCTCCCTAGTGCAACCTTCCCTTCTTCCGTGGCCACCGCAATGTATCCCATAAAATTTGAGTCCTTGAGCCAAGATTTCCTCGCCGCAGATTTGATGATAAAGGAGTCGGGGACCCAGACTTGGGATGTTGCATACAAAAACCTTGTAATCTTGTACTTAAATGGATTTGCTATCCCTAGACCAACCTTAGAGAAGAGATCACTCCTTGCATATCGGCTACTCCCGACATACCTGGATACCTTCTCAGTGTTGAAAGTGTCATAGGTTGCTTGTGCCATCTCCCCATAGTGAATAATATATCGCCGGAGATCAATGTCTAGAGGATCTAAGAGTTTTTTCCAGTAATCCTGGCCACTAAGGAGCCTCCATCTTTTTGCTATGCTACCCATTATTTGTTCAACCAATATGTATGAAGGGATGTTCTTGTGGTTCCTCCTTTTGGGTTCTTATCATACCAATTTTATACTCAGATTGAGCAATGTTAGACTGCTTCTGGTTTGATCACTCTCTCTCACACGTACTGCTTGGTAGCCTTGTTTGTGCTTCTAAAGTTCTTGTTTGGCATGCCATGAACGTTCCGCTTACCCAGAAATGTTTTAGTTTGTATCCATACTTTATTCTTTCTCCATTTAATTTGTTCCTAAAATGTTAGGTAGACCATGATCTTTGGATTCAACCTACTACCATAATTTTTTTTTGTACTTTCAACTATCCTGTACCTGCCACCAAATCATTAAATACAGCTCAATTTATGTGCACTTGGATGGATAGTCTATACAAGTGCTTATTTCAGCTTATAGCTTATTAAAGCACTTTTTAAAATTAAAAATGTGTTTGGTAACACTTAATGGGTAAGTGCTTACCCATAAGCAGTAGAGGAAGGCTACCCATAAGGAGAAGCTGTTGAGAGACAGCTTCTCTTATCACTTCTGAGGGAAACCATTTCTAAAAGTAATATTTTCATAATACCTATTTTACCCCTAAACTTTCATAAACACTGAAATAAATGTTTTTTCTAAACGTTAATAATATTTTTATAATATCTATTTTACCCCTAAGCTTTCATAAACACTTAAATAAATGTATTTACCAAACACTATTTTCATCAAGTAAACAGCTTCTTGTTGCTGTGGATAGTGCTCCTATTGAGTCACTTATCTAATAAGTGCTTATCCAAAAAGCACAAGCCGGGCCAAATGCAGCCTTAGCCATGTTTACAGCATCTGGGTCACACAGAAAGTTTTTTTTTTTATTCACCAAACTTATTCTCTATCTCTCTCTTTTATCTAACTTGTTACCAGTTTTGTCTTGCTTGAATTGTTCATCCAATAATGACCATTGACTGTTTGTATGGCTTGAAGACATAGTAAAGGTAGTCTCAATGGATATGAAAATCTTGGATACGCATTTCGCAAGTGCTTCTACTCCAAGAAATTTCAAAGGCTTTCCTTTATCTTCATATTAAGAACAGAGAACAAAAGGGCATGTTATGGACTTACTGTTAAAGGGGCAGCAAATCAACAAATAAAGAGCAAGGAGTTACTTGCAAGTTTCCACTCCTTACTAGTTGGTTAAAGGGTTTTTTAACGTGAGGTATCTGCACAAGTCCACATTGATGTTTTAGTGAGTTGAAAAATTCGTTGTAAGGCCAGATCTTACTTTTAAAAAGTTTTTAATGTTGAGTGATTTTTTCTGTACTTAGAGAGAAGATTATCCGAAATACCCCTCCCTTATTGCGTTTCTTTTACATTAACGTACACAGAATTTTTTAAAATAACACTTATGCCCTATCTTTTTCCCAAATCGGAATCGCCTGTTATTGAAAACCATTTTCCGATGATCACGTCTTCTCCGTTTTGAAAACCCCGTTCCTCATACCATTTTCCGATGATCACGTCTTCTCCGTTTTGTATCTCTTGAAAACCCCTTCATCCTCTTACCATTTTTAGGTGATTTGAAACCCCTTTCCTCTTACCATTTTCCGGTGATCACGCCTTCTCCGTTTTGTATCTCTTGAAAGCCTCTTCATGCTCTACCATTTTTCGTCTGTCCCCTTATGCACAGACTGGAGAACTAAAAGAGAAGCTGAAGGATATTGCTACAAACCAGGAAAAGTCAGGAGAAATACCCCCATCCATTAAAAAAAAAATCGAGTTTAAGAGGTTATGGCAGTTTTATCCCTTTTATATAGCAAGGATGTCAGACGTGAGATATAGTTCATGTCATTGAGATAAGCTTGAATTTGTAATATCCATGTATTTTCGTCGTGTTAACTTTTTCAATCTATGACCTGGTTCATTAAGCAATATTACAACACCCAGTGTAACAACCTACAAATTTTAAAACTTTGAACTAAGGTTAATAAGGTAATTTAATAAAACCTAATTAAACCTAGCATAAATATTAAGTAATTAAGACTCAAGATGTATAATTGGACTAAATCATATAATAAGCCTAACTAATAAATTATAATTAACAAAGAAATAAGGTTAGGAGAGTAATTTGAACCCCTAAGTTAATTTGAACACATAGGCTAATTCGAACTTATAATTTAATAAAATTCTATAAGTTAATATGAACTTAATAAGCTTAGTAATGAATTACTAGCTTAATTAATACCTTAAGGATTTATAAGTAACTTAACTAATTAATTCAAAGGTCAACAATTTCGTGGTCCACAATTCCCTTTAACTTAAATCACTAATCCTAACTTAATTAGAAGTAGGAAAACTAATACTTTCTAAAACAATCCAAATACAACTAAAACACTTAGGATAAGATCTAATAAATTTATATAAACAAATCTAAACCTAATTAACATGTAAATTTCGTGGGAAACCTAAGAAGATTAACTAGAAGCCCAGAAATCAAGAAAAGAGAAGATCTAAGCCTAAGGAAAAACCTGCTGAAGATCTAAAGTGAGTTTTCCTTAAATATCTTGTGTATTTACTTCTAACTTAATATTATGCCATGGTGGATTTTGATTGAATTGTATGAACACCTTCCCCATGCTAAGATAATGAAACTTTAAGGTAAAAATTCAATAACTTGTGAATAGATTTGTTCTGTGTTTATGTTCTTGAAATCATGAACTGTTCTTAAATCCGTCAGTCATGTTTTACGATTGAGAAACCTTTCCTAAAGTTTTTAATCATTTATTTTATATTTTTCCAAGATCCCTTTTTGAGTTAAGATTTCAATAAAACAAATTTTAACTGATTTCATTAAGTATTGACTAAGTTATGATTTATTTTCTGCCCTGTGTCAATACCAGAAACCCAGAAACCTGTTAAAAAGTGTGTTTATCGATTAAAGAATCTATCCTAATAATTTTATATATTTTATTTGATATTTTTACTAGATCCCTATTTGAATTAAGAATCTAACAAAACAAGTTTCGAGTGATTTTATTCAGTATTAAACGAGATATGATTTATTTTCTAAACCTATATTAAAACCGAAAACCCAGATTTTGCTGTGTGGCCTAGCTGCAACCAAGCGGCATACCGCTTGCTCACCGCTAAACCCTGTTTTGAATATTATTGCTTGCCCTAGCGGCACACCGCTTGCTCACCGCTAAACCCCTGTTTTGAATATTACTGTTTTTAAACCTAATCTAAACCTAGTAGACTACTGGAATACCTCCCTAAACCTAAAATAAGTATTTCTAACCTAATTCATAGATCTGTAAACATCATTATACTGATTTTATGCTTTTCCTACTGTTTTACTAAACTTTGGAATAAATTGATTTGCTATCAATTAATAATATAAGTAAGTTATTGTATTTTAGTCTCAATATTGTTTATCTCGATCCCTATACACCTGATTTTATTGTTTGAAGCCTAATATTGTCGTTATCTGTACTGTTATGTGACTGTTTTGCTGAATTGAACCTAGGACCTAGAATATGATTGTTTGCCTTAAAAATAAGCTATAGATGATATGTACTTATATATATATAACCTATTGAACCTATTTATATTTTGTTTCTAATAATGAATATTAAAAGCTTTATATCTTGGGATTGTGCTCATGTGCTTGCCAATGTGAATATATGCTTATGTTATTTTTCAGTTATTGATTGTGATTGTGCATTGATAATTAATGATTGAATCTATGAGTTGCATTTGGACTACCCTGCTGTGATAGCAAAGTCTAAGACGCTATGTCTTTGATGGGATCGAATTACACTTGAGACTTGACTATTTTACCCATTTTGTCATATGGTTGGACCATGTTATATTATTATGTGTTGAGGGACCGTACATCCCAATAAACCAATTTATTTATTTACTCCCAAGGTGAGGGCTATGTCCTTGCATGGTGATCCCAACAGACTTGTGGAAATATGATAAGGTGAGGGAATGTTCATATTATGATGCCCAATATTTGAAGCATATACCTTTCAGTTAGTTATTAATTAATAAGATTCATTGAGGAATTTACAATTAGAATTCTTTGGAGTATTACCCATGATCACAAATAAGTGGGGAATTGTTCCCTCTAGGTCGAAACCCCTTAGAACTATGATGCGCACATGGAATATCTTAACTTGAGAATGGCCTTGTATGGGGAGGATGGTTCGAGAAGACATCTTGCTCAAAGTATGATCGATTATGTGGGAACTTACAATATTAGCGTACTTAACTGAACCCTTGCATTGCATATTATTTGTTGATATTAGCGTTGTAGTCTTATGTATGATACATATGACTTAATATTGCATATAGAAGTAGGATCATTGGGAGAGAATACTTATTGTTTGATTATCTGTACGCTTACACTTATAACGCTTATATATATATATATAATTTCATAATAGTTTGATATGAGTAAATACCTTGTGTTGAAGGTCTACTCATCAGTGGTTTCCAGCTTATGTATGTTGTTCTTATATTTTTCAGGTTTTGAAGATTCTTCTTTAAGAGAGCTAGATTGGGATGGGGACTTCAAAGATAGAATTTATATTAGATAGTTGAACATTGTAATTATTTCAGATTATTAATAAAGTTCAGAATTCTTTTATTTAGATTATTATTAGAACTATCTTATTGCTTCTGCTTATGTTTCATTTATTGCTTTCCACTCCCATGTTTTATTGAGGTGAGAGTTACATACTTAACTATTGAGAATGTCGATGGTCTCAATAGTTTAGGATGTGACACCTAGTCAGGTATCTACAGTAATTTAGTATTATTAATGATAAATTATTATAGAATACAACAAGTTGCTATAGAATAAGACAATTTGTGATTTTTTATAACAATTTTTGAACAAATTTATGTTCTAACAAAATTTAAAATATGGTCCTAGAGGTGTGTGAATTTCAGATCTATATGGTCCTAAATGGTGCACCACCAGGCCTTACTTTATTTCAGGACCATATGGTCCAAAACATAATTTCAGTAAGGCCTGGTGGTGCACCATTAGGACCATATGGTCCAAAATAGAATTTCAATTATTTTTCAATTCCTAGAGGTGTGTAAATGTGAAGTTTAGAGCTATAGGTCCAAAACAAAATTTGAAGGATCTCCAAAAAAATGCAATTGGTACTGATGATGAGCCAATTTGGAAATCGATTTAATCTAATTATAAAATGACAGATGGTAAGGTCAATTTGGTAATTACACGTTCAAATAATGCATAAATTGAAATTCTGAATAGCCCACTCCCAATGAGAGAGAGTTGTCAGATAAGTATATTTCGAAAGGCCCATTTTTAGGAGAATCACTTCGAAATTAATAATATATTTTGAAGTTCTACTTGAGATAGACTTCAAACTATATTCTCAAAAGAAAACCTTCGAAATCATAAAAGCATCTATACGTTAGCCACCTCGAGAGGGGCCAATTCGTCATCATAAGTATTGTAATATCCTATACGGGAAGTTATCAGTATAATGTTATTTTGAGGTTATATCTCGAAATAATCATCAGTATACATTTCGAGAAGATATCTCGAAATGATCAATCAATCATCCCAAAGTTATTGATATTCTGAATCACCTGTTGGGGATAATTATATGATTTCAAATTACTCTTCGAGATGGTCATTCGAAATAATTGTTTCAAAATTATTTCTTTAAGATAATTGGTATTTCGAATTATCTTTTGAAAGCATTGTATTCCTATTTCGAAGTCATCCTTCGAAATAATCATTCTAAATAACCATTATGACACTTCGAAGTCATAACGTCGTGAATTGTATTTGTTTAAGGTAATATTCCCTGCATCCAATCATTATTTAAAGACTCTAACTTCGAAGTGATTTACTTAAAACATTGGGGAAATAAAACATTAGACTTTCAAGAATAGAGGGCTAGAGAGATAAGTCCTATCAAGATCTTCAAAGATCATGTTAAAGGGCTTGAATTAATACATAATAGTAATGTATCATTACTTTTATAAAGTTATATTCATTAACTAATCCGAACGTTTTGAAAGCATTTATTGACATGTTGCATATTGAATTAAGGTGTTTTGGATATTAAATATTTAAATCAAAACGCCTGTTCGATTAACCGTTTTCAATCTGTTCATGAAACGTTGCAAACAGTTAGGTAATTAGCCTGAGGTTATAAAAGGTGAATGAGGCATCAGAAAGAAGGATTGGATTTCTGAGCATTTTGACATTATCTGATAATTACAGAGCCTTTGTCTTAGAGATCATCTTTTCTGAAATCAGTAAGTTATGTGTTGTTTTTCTAAACACTCCTGATTGATCTCACCCTTTTTCCCTTTGTTAATCCTTAGCAAAAGGAAACCTTTTGTTGGAACGGTCTTTTTAGATTTAAGCCAACGAAAGCAAGTATTTGAATCCTTTGATTGCTCAAGCCTCTTTGACAAATTGGCATTTTGTTATTTACTGGTCTGTGCATCACCAGTACGAAAATTTTGGGTAATATTCTCCTTGTTTGAAGTTGAAACTTTCTCCAAGTTTGGTTGGTTTTGATGCTTATAGAACATTCACCAAAAAAGAAAAAGGAAAAAAGGAAAATCCAATGGAGCAAGAATTTGAATGTGTGAGATTGGAAGTCGTGCTTGGAATAGCAAATTTCTCCAACGAGTTGAGACAGTCGTGCTTCAAGTTAGGGGTTTCCTATTTTTGCAATGGGCCAGATGGAAAAAAATATCAGATGAGAAAGGGGTGAGACTAATTTGGAAAAAAAAATCAACGGTTAGGCTTTTTGAGAATGTGAAATGTGCGCTTGAAAAAAGATATTATATGAGAAAAGCCTGTTTGTTGGGAGAGAGAGAGAGAGAGGTGAAACCGGTTGGGAAGAAAGACGAAAATTTTTTGTGAGAGAGAGAGCCAGGTGAAATTGGTTGGGAAGAAGACGAAAATCTTTTGTGCGTTAGTGTGAAAGAAAAGCAATAAAGAACTATAGAAAAATCACTAAACGTTTAAAACTTCTTAAAAGTAAAGTCTAACCTTACAAAAAATTTTCAACTCGCTAAAACCTCAATGCACTTGTGCATATACCTTGAAAAAAAAATCTAAGAAAGTACAATATTGGCACACTTTCCGATGGTATTAAGTATAGATTTCCATCTTCTACCACTGATGATCCAGTGATTTAATAAAACAGCTACGTGTCACCTGCTTAACCTGCTTGACTTATGGACCATGGGTCTAATGGGTCACTCGATACGGTCTAATACGGCCCAACCGGTCAAATTTTGTCTAACTCGGGTACAATTCGGTTCGACCTGATCCCAATTGATCCAATCCGGTCCAACTTTGTCTAACCCGGTCTAATCCGATCTAACTGGTCCGACCCGGTCATTATATTTTATCTACATGTGACTCACCTTCCATTAGATATTTTTCAGATATTTCTCATAAAATATCTACATGTGACTCACCTTCTATCAGATATTTATATGAGCTATCTACATGGTGACTCACTCACCATCCACATGTTACACTCTCACTCAAGACTTGCAAGCCAAGTAAGACAAGGCTATAAAATGACCACTTCAACACAGAAGGAAGAATAATGAAAAAAAAGGGAAAAAAAAGATGGGAAAAATCTGGAGAATGAGAAAGACTGAACATCAGAAAATATGGAAGAAAAACACTACAGAATGAAGCATCTTTTTCCTTCCATCTTTCTATCTCTTCATCTTTCTCATTTCTTTCTTATTTCCTTCATCCCCATGTGATTGGGGTGTTCATTGTATTCCATGTATTTTTAAGTAGTGGGAAAAGACCTCTTACGAGGCGATCCCTGCGGACTAGGCATATTGCCGAAACACGTAAAAAATTCTGTGTACTTTTCTACATTGGTTCCCCCTTTCTCCCTCTTATTTCTTATGTTTGTCGAGCATAGGCGTAGCGCCGTCCGAACGGCTGTGCGACAGTTTAGGTAGACGGTTGGTACGTCCCGCGTGCCTAATCAAGACCTTATCCAACTCCGAACAGTGTTGAAGTGATTGACACGCGACATCGTCACGTGCTTGCACAATTTATGCCCCTTTAAGTGACTCGATCCCGATCAGCGACTTAAAACGGGTCAAAGCAGCACAAATTCCACATCAACACTATTACTAAACCTTAATTTTGTTAAACTGTTTTCGAGTTTGAGCCAAGACCAAGATAGAAAAACATCGGTACTTTTGATATTAATTAACAGTCCAGATTCATGTGTAATTGAATGAGGTTGTAATATGTTGTATTGAATATGCAACGCAAGGAGCTTATCCTCTTTCCCTTAATAACCCCTTTCTCGTTGAGAAGAATCAAATTCAAACTTCAAGTTAATCAACCGAATTATTCAAAATGTCATTAGCTCATACGTCAATAGTAACCATTTCGTCTAGACTTCCGATTGCTTCCATTCCTTCACTTTCAAATCAGACGGTGAGAAAAAATCTTGAGCCAGCAGAAACGACCCTAATTTTCCTTTCGAATTTCCATGAAGTTAAAGTTGATCTGGAACCTTAATTCTTGTTTCTTTTCTCAGATAGCAAAGAGTGGAAATGCTAGAGGTCGAAGACTTGGTGCTATCAAGATGCGTAGAAGTCGTAAGTTTGTGATTCAGTCTGTTTCTGGTGATGGGAGTGCTTCGGTTGGGGTCGATGTGCCATTTCCTAGTGATTATTCTGAGCTTCTTGAACAGGTAAGTTTCTACTTTCTACCCATCAAATCTGGATCTGGTTGGATGGTTAAATCGATTAACCTTGTACTAGACCGAAATCCGGTTAGTGGATAGTGTTGATGATGAGCCAATTTGTAAATGGAATTAGTTCAATGATAACGTGTAATGTGATAGTGTCAGAATAATATAATATAGATTTACCATCTATTCGAGAGTTCCCTTTACCGAGGGGTACCCCTTCGAGCTACATCTCTTTGAGCGAGGATCCACTTCTGTTGGATATGCTCCCTCACTCGATCACTCCTCTCCCAAGGCATCCTTTTGAGTCTCATCCTTATGGATTCCTTTCACTAAGAACGAAGGCACCCTAGCAGGATACTCGTTCATTCCTTCGAGGACCCCTTGTGTTGGGATGTCTCCTCGAACACTCAAACAAGGGTCCACCTGTGTTAGATAACCCTTTTGTCGCTTCGAGAATCTACCTGTGCTAGGACGTTCCTCGAACAATCGAACAAGGGTCCACCTATGCTGGATAACCCTTTCACATCTCGAGGACCCACCTGAGCTGGTACACTCCTTGGTCTTGCCTAAGAGTCCACCTGCGTTTGGATGGATCCTCATCACTTCGAGGACTCCTTACTCAGGGATGTCCCATGAGCCTACTATGTCGAGGCCGTTATCTAATGGGATAACCCTTTGATCTCAATACATATGTTTCCTAAAGGGATCACTTCTCAAATGAGGACATCACAAGTGAGTAATACATCACTTTAATCACTTCATAAGAAGTAACCTAAGGTTAGCCACCTCAAGGTGGTCAATTCGTCAAAGTGAACAATTCAATATTCGAGGTAACCACCTTGAATATTGAAGTAACTCATCCGACATTACCAATTTGGTGTTACGAACCACCTTTCAAGGCTACCAATTCGAGGTTGTGAATCATCATTCGAGATAACATTTTGAGAATTTATTCAACTTCTTATAGACCATAGTGTTCTTCAAATAATGCAACTAGATAGTGAAGTTGATCCATCATCCTTTGACTTCATGATCTTTAATGAAATTTCTTTTAACTAACATGTATAGAGTTTGTATAGAGTATGTATTCTTGCGTATGTATGCATGATGTGTCAGTCCTAAACCATGGGCAATTTGAAAAATTGTTTGTGGTTCCCTATCATGCCTCTTAAAAGACCAGTGCCCAGCATTAAAAAAAGAAAATGTTAAAATTATCGATCTACCCCAGAGAGTGCAGCCTTTTATAACTATGACTATAGGAAGCATAATTTCTCACTAGAGTTGTTCAGCATAATTTCCCAACTTGAAGATTTCAAGCACCTAAAACATTCACATTTTGATTTCCAGTCAATGCATAGTGATGTGTATTTGGGTGATTCTCAGCCTTCATAATCATTTATTGATGCCATCTATAGAAATCGCATTTGCAATACGATTGTAACTAAATTTTTGTTATTTCATTAAAATCAACTTGCACATGGTAAATAGTGTTTTTTTCCAAGCATCTTCATATGGCACACGTATTCCTGAACTATGCTTTGTTCAGCAAACCCTGCTGACTAGCTTCAGAAGTAGCCGGTGGTTCGTCTTTCCTTTGTCTTTGTTGGCCATTTTCTTCCGATAATGTCTGTGGCAATATTAGTCTGTAGCTGATCATTAGAATCTCCATTGTATGAAGATGTTTTCATTGTTGGCAGAGACAATAAGTGGTAACTGAGCTTGGTCACTGGTGTCTTTTGTTGTAGAATATTGCTCTGTCAAACTGACAAAATGGTGGTTTACCTTCATCAAATTGAGTTGGCTTGTGTCACTAGTGTTAGAAATTCTCTCTTGAATGCTTAGGCAGTTGCTAGGCATACGTACATTTTTCAAGGACCAGGTGATACTCACCTCGGTGAGGTAGAACTAGGCATCTGTCTTGGTTTTCAAGCAGTCGGTTAGGTGCAAAGTTGACCACATTGGGTAGCTTGGGCTGTAAAAATATAAATTTTTTATATGCTTATTAATTATTTAATATGAACAGTGTAAGTTGTAATTTGAACATATCTCTTATGGAGAAACCAACATGAAATTAATGCATATGCTACTGGTTTCATTTTATCTCAAGTGGTCTCAAATCACATTGCCAAGAGGCCTGCTTATCAATCTTTGGAATTCAAAACAAGGTTGTGTTTGAAGAAAACTTAGCTCAGTTTTGTTCTATTATGTTTAACATAAAAAGATGAAAATTTGAACGTACTGGATTACTCATCATTAAAAAAAATTTAATGCTGATTTTGCAATTGTGCTTGAAAAATATGCATATACCTATCCTATCACCTCCCAATTTGAAGAGGACCTTTTTTTTCCTGGATGAAAACAATTTGAAGAAAACTTTAATCTACAAGTGGTTCCCCTCTGTATAAGTCTAAAAAAAATGTTGATGATTTAATATAGTCTATCTACAGTTTTAATCAGAAAGAGAAGATAAATAGAAACCCATACCTTGACTGTATATTTGACTCTAATTCTGAGAGAAACTCCCAAAGAAACGAGAATTCTCACTTAATTCTTTCTAACTACTAAAATAAATGATTCTTTTGAATCCATTAGGCAGTTATTTTGTCAACATAGAAAGTCCTAAACTGACCTCAGCATAAGGTTACAGTTATAGGCTGCCATTAACCCATGGGCATCCTCTTGAACTGCAGGTATAAGCTTCTTAAACTTGATGAACATGCTGTATGATTCACATCAATATGTGAGGTGAACCCCTTGATGTAGTTTTTTTTTTTTGGAAGTTAAGTGTTTATTTATTCAAAAGACTAAAAGGAGTTACATTCTCTGGTACAAATAGCCATGACTATCCTTATCAAGGATAGTTTTAAGTTGTGTAGGCAGGTAATTTACATTTAGGAGCATGAACTCGTCAACTGTATGAGCAAAAGAAGCCCAAACATCGGTTGCTTGGTTGGATTCTCTCTTGGCATGAGCAATTTTGCATTCTAGAAAACCAACAGCAATGTCTCTAATCTTGAAGGCCCACTCTCTGCAGTCCCAAGCAACGTTGTCTATGTTTGCAGAAGTAGAGATGAGTACAGCACATGTCGAGTCTGATTTCACAAGAACTTATGTGATCTGAAGCTCAAAGCCATCTTCAAGCCAAGATAAATTGCCTCTAATTCATGATGAATAATTTTAGTAGAGAGCCTAGAAATGGCAAAAACAGCCGTACACTTACTCTTGATGTAGAATGTTACCTTCTGGTAATTGTCATGAAGTTGAAAACCCTTGGGAAACACTACGTGGACTTTATCTCTCTTAAGTTTTCTTTCCTATAAATTGTCAGTATGCTTGGTTGCATACTTTTACTTTTGTCTTGATTGCTCACTGTGTCTGCATATAATTTTTGTTGTTTAGCAATTACTTTCTTGTTCTAAGACTGCCGTTAATTTGGAGTAGTGATAAAAACAGGCTAAAGAAGCAACTGATTTGGCTATGAACGGAGAAAAGCAGTTGATGGTGAGTTACTTTGAGGGTATTTATGTGCATATTAGGAGCATAATTGTTACTTTTATTGCTATACCATAGTTTGTGACAAATACATATGTTACAGGAGATAGAATTTCCAACAGCTGGACTCGAGTCTGTATCAGGTTCTTTATCCTTGCCTTGTGAATGCTATTGTTGACTTGTATTATACAAGTGGAATTGAAGTATTTCTTGGTTTTTTTGACACTTACATCAGGTGATGGTGAAGGAGGTATAGAAATGACAGAAAGCATGCAACTGATTCGTGAGTTTTGTGACTGCTATATAAATCCAGAGAAAGCTACAAGGACCAGAATAGTATGTCAATCAGTTTCTTTTACAGCTACACTCGTGCTTCTCTTTTCTAGAAATTTTTATATATCAAGGTATGCTGATTTATGGGTTTGTGGAGCTTGTTGCTTGCTGTTGATAGTATGATAATTGAATCAAGGACTATAAGAAGTTTGGAGGATCCTAACATTTTACTCGACTGGATGGAGGTAACTAGGAAACAGAATTTCTCTTTTAATTAGCTTTGTTAAAGCAATAGCTTATAAAATCTATAGTTCCGTTATAGATAAACTAGTTGTAGTTAATTTTTTAACTGGATGGATACACATTATTACTAGGAACTCAATGTTGGAAGACTAACAAACTATGAGTTGGTGGCTGAATGGAGATGAACTGTTGGGTGGCAGCATGTTGCACGGTAAATGTAGTTTGTACGGGAATATTGATATGGATGAGTAGCATGACTGACGAGAAGAATATGAAATGAGTGTTTCCAAGGTAAAATGTGGAATAGCTTTAACAGGCGATAAAGTTAAATAGAGTAGATTGAGATGGTTCTGTTCTGAGCACTGGGGCCAATGTCAATACTAGGAGGGTAAAACTAAGAAGGTGGCTGAAATTTTTAAGGGGAAGGCCTACTAAGAAGTCCATCAAGTTAATGATAGGATATGACCCCCTAGAATGGAATCAGAATTGGAATTTTTATTTGATCCATTATTGTTGGGGCACAACTTGTACGCAGAGATGCATCAGTTGCTACCAATTATGACAGTGATGATGCATTGTATCTGATCTTCGGATTTAGTCACCTTTCATCTTATTCAACCTCTAAAGTCTAAACAGTTGTGCAAACCAAGGTAATGCAATTGAAGACCATGAATCTGGGAACTGATTTGGGAGTGTGTCGAATCAGATATTAAAAAGATCCAGCTCAAGCTTGAGAAAAAAATTGGGGAACTGATCTCAATCCCCAAGATGTTCTAGAGATAGTCACTCCTATTAGCATTATTTCTGACTCTAATATTAGGTATAAATGATTCATCATTTATCAATATTTGTTTTTTCTTTTTTTTGTCGAGATCGGTTAGAACAAGAACAATATTAAATGCTTCAGAACATGTTGAGTGAAGAAAAGTTTAATGGCAGGGGTAAGCAGGTGTCTTTTGGTAGAAAAATTTTCATTCATGGACAGGGGTTTTAAATTACTTCATGAGTTTGTTTAGTATGTTATATGGATTAAAATCAAAATATTATCCTCATATCGTCCCAAAACTGAATATATATATATAGATAAACAGGCGATTTGGTGCTATATCAGTAAGGACTCTCATTTAAACTTTTGATGTAAAACAAGGTTTTGGAGTCATCTTCAATTATTTTTACAGCCTTAAACTATTTGAAGATATAACTAGTAGTGCCCTCTTTTGGTTCCCTTCTCTGCTTGTCCATCTTGAACGCACTCTTCGGTTCTCTTTCTCACAATCCATAAATTATGGAATCTATTCAGATTCCTTTTCCTTGGAACCCAGCTATTTATAGCATATTTTATATATGAAGTACTTTAAAAAGATAATCCACAATAGCCAATAAATTTTATATCATCTAGTAGGTATGGACTGGTGGAACAATATTATATAAGGTAAGACTATGATCCTTTTGTATATGAAGTGAGAATAAGGCCCTTTTGACTGTGAACATGAAGAGCCCCCTTATCTATATTGCAGCTAAGGGTGATTTTTATAATTTTCCTAAAAAAACATGTGACAGTAATAAAGTAACTAGGTATGAATTTTGTCAAAATTTCAGTTTGTATAGCTGTGCTGCATGCTTGAGCAATATTGGTTTAACTCAAAACTTCCCTTTGGTGAGCCCCGTCTTGATAGTCACTTACTTGTTTGTCTTAGTCTCTGAACCATTCTTCTCTGTAATCTCTGTTTCAAATTCCTGGTTCTAATAAGTACGGTAGTAGACACTTATCTGATAGTGATCAGTACTCGTGTCTTCAAGGTTCACCCACAAGCTTGCTCACCGATATTTTGCTTGACCTTTTTTATTTGTGTGATGTATCTTTCTCGAAGTCGGTATTTATTTGCATATTTCTATTACCAGTGTCGAACATGTGAGAGATGGAATTTGATCTTACTTGCCCATATAGAAAAATGCTGAAATTCGAAGTTTGTGCTTTTTTTGTTTTTTTTTTTTGATACGTCAGGATGTGTTGTATCAATAGTAAAGCTATATCGGTAAGCAAAAGGAAGCATAAATATAAGTATATCACCCCAGCCAAAGTACACAAAAAGTGTACCACTGTTTGCCCTCAAACAAGATAACCCCCCAACACATAGAACTACAATAAGAGGGTATCCCAGTCCTATACAGAAGTAGAAAGCGGTACTCCCCTGAATTATGGTGCATGGTTAACACAAGAGAATAGCAGGGAAAGCACTTTAAAGATGATGCTCTCCAAACTACATTTCCAATCATTGAACAATCTCCTATTCCATTCCTTTCAAGGTGCCCAGCACATTGCTTCTAGTCAGCTATTCGAAAGCAAGGCTCTCTAACTCCTCCCTCCATGCCAGCCCCGACAACTAAGGAATTGCACAAACCGCTCCGGAAACACCCACCTTAAACTGAACTTATTCAGAAAATACCACCAAACCTGATTGGTAACCTTACAATGAATCAAGAGATGAGCCACTGATTCACCATCAGACCTGCACATACAACAACAGTTGGGGATCGTTCACTACCTTAACATTGATCACCTAATTAGCAGGTAGTGAACGATCCCCAACTGTTGTTGTATGTGCAGGTCTGATGGTGAATCAGTGGCTCATCTCTTGATTCATTGAAGGAGAACAACGCCTACTCAACGGAGCGATGCTCCCATCAAAAGCCTCACCACTTTCGCTAGCTCTGCCTTTGCGAGAATAAACCACCACCCTCTCGCCAAAATCGTGCACTGCTAACGCCGACGACCCAGACTGCGGCGAGAAACTCTCAGCCACCCGATCCATCTTCGACTCCTCTACACCCTTGGCCAAACCCCACAAACCCTCCCAAGATGCATCAAAGCCGGCAACCGGAACACTAGATCTGGAGGCGCAATCCTCCCAGCTCCTACTGCCACAAACCACCATAAGCTCCTCTACCAGAGCAGACGAAGCCTCAACCCCGGGTCCTACAACCGAGCCCAAGAAAGAAGGACCCCCGCCACCCGCCCGATCTAGCCGATTCTCCTTTAGCGTCTCATTAAAAGGACTGAACACCCCAACCCCTTCAGCCGACCCAGGCCCACTGACAAAATGAGAGCAAAAGACACACCTAGGCCCATAAGAGGTTGGCTCGTGCCCACTCTCCAGGGACGGCCCAACCGCGTTTAAAAGAGGAGTTTCTTCCTCATTAAATTCCTTTCCACCATTGACACCAAACCTGTTCTGCTCAGCCACCCCACCGGCAACGAACGACCCAAACACAGCACCCCGAACGGGGCCTCTCTCCCACCAGACTTGGCACGACAACCATTCGTCACCAAATTTCAACTTGATGAGAGAGATTTTCCTCCTCACGGGCGCAACAACTTGCAATCTTATCCATTGGATCTCAGACATTTCTTCAGATGCAAAATCGGTTCGCACATAACCTCCACACACCTCCCCAAGGGACCTGAGCAGCTTCCCTGACCATAGGTGAAGAGGGACGCCAAAAATTCTCACCCAAAGCCTCTCATCCTTCACGCCCTCCACCTCGCAACCAGCCCTAGGGCTCCACCAATCCAGAGAGATGAAAAAAGGTCCGAACTTCCTGGACCTTGATTCCGTGATAGACGACGCCTCCCTCTTCGATCGGAAAGAAAAGAGGAATAACGAGGGTGAAAGAAGTCTCACCGAGACGTCCCCTGCTGAGCTCCAGTGCTGGCACACCCAACCCCTCACCACATCGTTTAACTAAAAACTGTATCTTTGATTTTTTCTTCATAAAAACATGGTTTTCTGGTTTTAATATCATGCAATTCATAACATAAATTAAGTAGGTGTTTTTGTGATGTGAGTATTGGGTTTTGTTCAAAATTGTATGATAACATGAGTTTTAATTAAATATAGTTAAATTATCAAAAATAAAATATAAAATATCGACCATCGGTCAGCCGATGGGTCAACCGATTAGTACCTTTGGGTTTTCATTGGTCTCTTGGTCCATGGCCAAGCAACTGACTGAGGGTCACCGACGCCCACATGTTAAGGTTTTTGTTTTCTGGCCGAGCATCCGACCACGATCGGTTGACCGACTGGGTCAGCCGACTGGTATCTGTTGGCTGTAAGTTGACCATAGGTCAACCAAAAATTATGAATGTGCTCCGATTTGTATGAACCTTTGCAGGCATGCTATATTTGACCTAATTAGACCATATTTGATGTTAGAATTAATGAATTATGAATATTTTGCATATGTGCCTTTATGTAGAAGATTTGCTATATCTGACCAACGGGTGATATTTAGATCGGACTTGTTTGAACTCTAAACTCATTATGAACATGTTATATATATATATATATATCTATATATATATATATATATCATATTTTACGTCTGCACATGTACACAAATTGATTGTTTAGCTACTGTGCACAATTCACTTGCACCGCATGGCCTTTTGTGCATAATGACCTTGTATCGGGTCTAATGCTTGACTTGACCTCCATATATTCATATTTCTGAAGTTATGGTTTATAATGAGAGTGATTATAATCTGGAAATTATGAAGTTGGTGAGGAAGTCCCGGATGGATTAATTTGTATGTGTTAAGGGATTGATCATCCCAATAAACCAATTTTTGTTAACACCCTTGGTGAGGCTTATGCTTTGTATGGGTATCCTAAGAGACTTGTGGTAAGATGATAGGTGAAGGAAGGTTCACATTAGTGAGGCCCAATATCTGAATCATATTAGTGAAATTCTGTTAGTAGATCGGCTAATGTATGGTTCACAAATGAAGTTCTAGGTAATGCCTTGGGAGTTGTCCCTATGATCAGAAATAAGTGTGAGGATTAAGCTCTCTAGGTCGCAGCCCCTAGAAACTAATGATGCGCACATAGAATAATCTACTATTTTTGCCATGTATTGGGGACGAGTTCTGGGTGAAACATCTTGGGTAGTATGATTACGATCGACTGTGGAACGTATACTAATCGAATGCCAAACAGCATGCATATTTGCATATCATATTATTGTGCATGAATCACGTGGTGATATATTTATTGTTGCATGAGCATGCATTGCATACATTATTAATTGAACCAGCACTTTGCATTGCACATCTCATCATATCATATTATTTCATATCATTATTTGCATATACTAACTATTCTGTTTTTGTCTATGGATTACTATTGTAGAGTGACATTGACCCTACTTCAATCCAAAATACTGTTTATATTCGTTTATTTACTGAGCTAAGTGTAGCTTACGCTTTTGAGCATAACATATTTCAGGACCAATAGATGATGGACAGCAAGACCATGGTGATCAAGAGGGAGGACAAGAAGATGATGAAGACTTTAATTATATTTGGATTATTGTTTGATGATTTCAATAGAATTTGTAATAGGATTAGTTGGATTTATATTTTTAAGGAGTTATTATCATTAGGACCAGATTTGAATAGTTTAATAGGGCTTTGATTGAAGCATGAGACTTAAGATATAATAATAATTCCGTTGTTTTCTATTTGATGATTGTTTTGATTGGATATTATTCTTAATAATAACATTATTTTCTAGAATATTACTTTCTAATTATCTTATATTATTCAATGGTTTGGTGATGTATTGCTTATCTACTCCCATAGGGATATGAGGTGAGAGTTATGTCTTAAATTTGGGGACTCCTATGAGATTTCCAGGTTTAGGATGTGACATTTCCTTTCTCCACACTTTTGAATCCAGACCATTCCTTACTGAAGATGATTGGACCCTCAAAAGTAAATCTTCCATAGACCCTAACCCCCAGTCAAAAAAAGGTCTTTTGAATTTGAAATTCCAAGCAACTTGACCACTATCCCTAACCAGAACATCCCTCACCCAAGCATCCAGAAGAGACGAGACTAAAAACAAATCACAAATTTGGATATCTAAAACCAAGAGGAGCATCTCCTCCACACCACAAAGCCAACCAAAATCTAATTTTTTCCCAGTTCCTAGCCTAAATTCAACTTCCCTTTGAAAGTCTACTGAGATATAGGGTATAGCTTTCCATAATTCCACTCCAAATGACCCTTTACATGTTTCAGTAGTCCGCTCACCCGGGCTGCTCCCATGCTTATTGGCTATGATGACCCCCCACAACATATCCCTCTTTTCCCCAAAACTTCACAACCATTTCCCTAACAATGCCCTATTAAAGGAGTGCATACCCCTTAATCCAAGGTCACCCTGATCCGTAGGTTTACACATTTCAGCCCACCTTACCAAATGGTACTTATGGACTTCCCCAAAGCCACTCCATAAGAAGTTTATTTTCAATATTTCTAATCTACATACCACCAAATACGGTATTCTTTACAAGGACTTATAATCAATTGGGAAACTTGCAGGAGAACTCCTAATCAAAGTCAGTTTTACTCCCTTAGATAAATGTTTGGTCTTCCATAATGATAACTTTTTATCATGCCTCTCAATGACAAAATCCCACATAGATGAAGCTTTATATGGGGCACCCAGGGGAATCCCCAAATAAGTTTTCGGTAGGTTACCTTCCTTGCAACCTAGACCATCCAAGGTTCTTCCAGATTCCCCACCTCACCAATCTCGAGAAGCTTGCTCTTAGACATATTGATTCTCAAACCTAGCACTAGTTAAAAAGCAAACCAAGGTGCACCTAATGGTTAGAAGTTGGGCCTGGGATGGTATTGAAACAGTCTTTTCTCAAGCTTCTCCATTTCACCCCAAATCGCATCCTTTTTTTAATCGGTAAATAATTTTTTTATTAATTTGGCCCTAAGGCCAAGAACAAATCCCATCCTTTTCAACATGTACAAAATGAATTCCTAGTTAACATGTTCGTAAGCCTTCTCCATATCAAGCTCACACAAGTTCCACCTTACTCTTCCTAACTAAAGAATCAATGCATTCATTGGTCACCAAAAAAAATCCAAAATCTGCCTTCCTCTCACAAAGGCACTTTGCTACCGAGACACAATACTTGGAAGGATAACTTTAGCCTTCCCACTAGAACCTTCTAAGAAATCTTATAAAGACTACCCACAAGGATAATTGGTCTAAAGTCTTTGACATTGTCTGCTCATTCCCTCTTAGAAATAAAAGAAATAAACATGGCATTAGTGTTCTTCTCAAAAAAAGTAGAGGCATGGAACTCTCCAAAGACTACTATACTCAGTAATGTTCCAACTCTTCTTGAAGAATTGTAAACTGTTTGGATCGAGGCCTTATCCCTATTACACTCTTTAATCACACCCAAACCTCCTCCGAGAAGGGCTGTTTTAAAGCATCCATCTCTATTGGAGAAATCATCTCAAACTCCACCCATCTAGAGTTGGTCTAAAAAGTTACAGACTATTGGAAAATACCCATATAATACTCTTCCAAAGTTTCTTGACATTCTCTTCATCTTCAAAGGTCTCATCAACCTCAACTCTACAAATACTATTCACCTTGTTACTAGCATTTTCCAAAAGATTGAAATTTTTTGTGTTCATGTCCCTTAGTTTCAATCATAGAGCTCTGTAACTATGCCTCCAACTTAGCAAGCCTATGGAACTCAAGACTTGCATCCTTCATTCCTTCTCTTTCAGAGCTCTTCTCCCTCTGCATCTAACACTCTCTTCCAAGCTATCGAACTCCTTGATCCTCCTCAAGTTCTCCTTCTTCTTTACTTTCACCCTCCCAAAAGTCTCCTTATTCCAGATTAGGGTGGCTAGCTTCAACCCTTTCAAATTAATGCAAAAGATAATACTGGGTCTACCCACCAGCATAACCTCCCTCTACCACTTCTTAACTCTTCCCATAAAGGACTCATCCTCTAGCCACACGTTCTCAAACTGGAAAGGGATGCCTTCTTGAACTTATCCTCACATTAATAAGATTGGGGTATGATCTGATATTGGCCGAGAGAGAGAAGTTGAGTAAAGCATAACAAAAGATTCCTACCAATTCATGGAAACGAATAGTTTATCCAGCTTGGAGGAGGTGGGCCTTTCTTGATTATTATACTAGGTGAATCAACTCCCAATTAAGGGAACATCAATCAGATGATTCTATTTAATAAATCATTAAATTCTTCCATAATCTAGATTTTTAACCCAATCTGGACCTTTCAGCTCTGAATCTCGCCACATTAAACTCTCCCCTTGCACATGGCAAATCCCAGTTCATCTTCATCCTTTCCAACTCTCAGCAAAGCAACTAAAGACGATTACAATCAGATGGACCATACACCCATGAGACCAACCACTCCTTATTTGCCTCAACATCATGAAGGGCTAGTAAATTCGAAAAGGAGCCTACCAAAGAACCAACCACTAAAAAATGAGACTTCTTCCAAGCAACTAAAACCCCTCCAGACCCAACAGAAGGTAAATACACCCAATCAACTTCCCTAAATCCAGCTCTGCCTCCAAATTTACGCTCCCTAATTTTGTTTCTTGAAGCATGATCACTATCGGTTTCCATAATTAAAAAGCCGCCTTCTTTCCTTGTCATTCAGCACCCGCACATTCCAAGGGATGTGGTTAGACTTCATTGGGTAACTACTGCAGCCCCTCTACCTTTCCTTTTGCTACTGATTTTCCGTTTGACGATGAAAGATCATTCATGTTCCATGCCAACATAAACATTTCCTGATTTCTCTTTTCACCAGCACTAGCCACTAGCACATGGTGATATTCAATAGCCATAAACAAAGCCACAACATCATTTCCGAAGCCTGAACAAGACCCCTCCACAAATTTGCTAAAATCCATGATTTTACTAGGTACCTAGTCTGAGATCCCCTCCTCATTCACCACCAAACTTCTCAAATCCCTGCACACTCGGAGGCCCAAATCTTCCACCTCCAAAGCATCAAAGATTGATGGAGCCACAATATCCAGAGTTTGGGCCTCACTAACTTCTCCTTCCTTAAGACAAACCATTTTCCAGTCATCTACAGACAACAACACACTGATCAAAATATAGAACATCCCGTTTAACACCCCCTTATTTCCTTCTTGCAATGTACTACATCAGAAGACGATCTCTCCCCTGATCTTTTGCGCCATTCGGCACCCTAGAAAAATCAAGGCCACCACTAGGGCCCTTGCCAACACCCCCCGATGGCTAAAGACACCAGACCATCAATCACAGAAAGGGAATGAGAAGAAGATAGAAGAAGATAGAAGAAGAGGGAAATTAGTATGTTGGAAATTAACTTCGATACTTGGAGAATTGACTCATGTTGCTCCCTATCCATCCCTGAAGCCACAACGCTCTCTGCTACTAGAGCAATAAAAGATACCAAAGAGTCCCCACTCCCCAGCGAAGGAAATTTCTTGCAGTCAATCACCAACTTCGCTGGCTGACTTGCTTTCGGCAAGAACCCTGCCTTCAACCATCAACCTAGAAGAAGCAATATCTTGAAGAGGAGAACTCTCTGAGGGCATAGATGGGCTTCTGAGAAATAAGGGCTTGTCCAACGGTTCCAAAGACGAGGCAGACTCGTGCGAGCCTAATTGCTCTAAAAAAAGATGACCCCATCTCTCTAAGGCCCCCAACTAAATAGACATAGGCCCCCTTGTTCTTTTGAGCTTCATCAAGCTCATCCCAATATGATCCATTGGCCTTGCACTCTCTACAAGTGGGATTCTTGCACCTTGCACGAACTCCAAATCTTAATGACCCACAAGCACATCCTCCCCTTTTCTTGTATGCGTGACAATTGGGTTCTCTGCTAGCCTAGCTGTTAACAAACTCGGCTGCTCTACTGAAACCCTGGCTTAACCCTAGTTAATGGATCCTTGTCACGTGTACGCTTCTGCTTATTTCTTCAACCTTGTGCTGACTCCCTACTATCCAGTAGCCCTGTTTGACCTCTAATGAACCCCCACTATCCCAACAGCCTCCTGGTTCTTAGCCCCAACAAAAACCAAGCTCTGGCGGTGAATAACCTCCATTAAAGGTCTAATTTCCCACCACAAAGGACATGTAACCTTTGCAGCATCTGAGATAATCCATACACATCTCAGCCAATCACCACTGGCTTCCTTTCCTGAATACGCACCCATTGTAGTTCTTCTCCAAGATCATTAGCCACATAGATCTTCACATAACTTCCACAATACTTTCCCTAACTTGGAAGAGGTTCTCACTCCAAAGGTTTCGAGAAACACCTGCAACCCTAACCCAAATCCTGTCATCCTCCAACTAACCCTCACTTTGAACTCAATTAATTTCAGCCACAAACATTCCAGAAAAAGGCTTATATGTTAAGCCTTGGGTACCTTTTGGCTCTTTATAGCGTTGGGTACCCCAAATTTAGCCTTTGGTACCACTCACAGGGTACCTAAGGTTAAATAAGGGGTACCCATGGAAAAAAAAACACAGTTGGTTCCAAATGGCTCTATAAGCCTTGGGCACCCCAAATTTAGCCTTTGGTACCACTCACAGGGTACCCAAAGCTTATTTTAGGATACCCAAGGCAAAAAAAAAAAAAACACAGTTGGTTCCAAATGGCTCTATAAGCCTTGGGTACCCCCCAAAGGGTTGGGGAATGTCCCCACACAAAGGGTATCCCTCTATTATGAAGTGTCCCAATGCTTAAAAAAGGGGTACTCATGGCATAAATATTACAAACAATTAACAAATAAAAATTAATTAAAACATTCTGCAAAAATATAATACGAGGTTCTCCACTTTCAGAGTTTTATGTACAAATACAAATGAATTAAAAAACTCTAAAAAATTTACATAAACTTCTAGACTCATATTATAATACATATAAAAATTTTCATGACTAAAAACAATATTTAACTATTTTATTTTTAATTTCCAACCTACTGCTAAGTTGCTGTAAATCTTCAATTATGTCGGGAAAACTATTAAAACTGAATCAAATGGTAGGTTTTTTTTGAGAAATAAAAATTTTATGTTGTTAAACATATTGTATTATACCTCCAATAAAAACAGTTTTTAAAAACTAATTTTTTAAATATTTTTAAAAATAGAAAAAACTGGTTTTCTATAAGATGATACAACACAGAACAACACAGTTTACAAATATAAATAAATTAAAATAAAATATAAAAAATAAATGAAATAAATTTTATCACATTTTCAATGGAGTCCTCTTTCCAGAGGATCTAGTCTCATTCAAAATTGATCTTCGGATAAAGAGTTAGGATTTTTCAAGCATACAAAGATCATGGCAGAAAAATATTTGACTTATCAATAAAAATTCAAAATAAAATAATAAAATATTAATCATGGGGTTCCTTGTGCATTATTAAGCCAAGGGTACCCCCCCTCTAAAGGGTTGGGGTGGTGAGGTGATGTGGTTTGAGGGTACTCTTTGGCTAATTAAGCGTGGGGTACCCAAATTTTGCCTTGGGGTACCCTGTAACAAGGCAAACAAAAGTACAGATCTAAAATTTAATCTTGGGTACCCTCCAAAGTGTTGGGCAAGGCCCACACATGGCCTAAGGTGATGGTGATGTGGTTTGAGGGTGGGTGTGGGCGTTTTATGTTAAGAAAAATGATGTTGGTAGCTGCGTTGCTGCTATTTGCAGCCGCAACAGCACCAACATTAGTTTGGTGTTTATTGAAAATTGGTGTTTGTGTGTGTGGGGCATGGTGGTGAGGTGTGAGGGGGTGTGTTTGTGTGTT
>JAUPMG010000005.1:8065576-8086462 GCA_031762675.1 Pachysandra terminalis
GAAATGAAAACGCCGTTAACGGCGTTAGTTTTATTTTTGAATAACACATGGGTGCCCTTTCTCATTTGCCTTTGGTCCACTTTGGTATCCATGTGGCAGCAATCCAACGGTGCTGTATGGATTGCTGCAAGTCTTAAGCTGTAGAGGATGCGAGCCCACTTCCAACCATCACTCTGCATCAATGATACTCGGGAAACGGAAGAGGAAATGGCTTCAACTTAACTTCCTCACCTTCAAGCCAAACCCGAAACCCCAGGTTTTCATAGCCCAAGACGGTACTGCTGCAACCATTGGTGGTTCACTCTCGAAAACTCCTATCAAACAGAACTTGAGAGTGGTGGAGCTGAACTTCTGTACTCTACCGACACACTCCACGTGGCGATTTTCTACCCCAGTACACCTCCAGGCTGTAATTTCCATCCAGCAAAAATTGCTTGAGGTCCTAGGTTTGACCCTAACCTGATTTACCAAATCGATCCTCACCTGATCCCCAAATCACCATTCCCTCCTAGATAACCACCTCTACTTCTGTTTGCACCGCACCCTCATATACCACCCTTTCCACAGCGCTCAGCTTGAACTTACCCTTCGTCACCTTTAGCTAGTTACTACAACTCTTCTTATCAGAGCCCTCATGGATAAAGATTATATTCTTCTGAGCACTCTCGAAACTAACAAACAATGTTATAAATATTCCTCTCCTATTAGCCCCAATCTCACCAAGAATCTTTCTACCTACCCTCTTTGACCCCCCCAACACCTTATAAGCCCCATTCTAGAGAAGGCAAACCTCCAAAATCTGCATCAGCACTCCCACTTCAATACCCACTAACTCAATCTTCAGTGAGAGCCCTCTGGAGGTTTCCTTAACTCGAATGCCCACCTTTGGCTCTCTCCAGAGCTTGAAGATGATCATTCTCCAAAAGAGGTCTCCTCCATGAGGAAGACTAATAAACAAGAAAGCTAAAGAAATCCATCATCTCAGAACGTTGACAGAAGACTGCTGGAAAACCTTGATGAGAATTGAAGGAGACCACATGAAGTCCCTTTCTCTGGAATGGGGAGACGACATTAGAATTGATGGAAGAAAACATCTTGAAGTTCATGCTGGCTTCCTTGTGTTGCTGAAAGTCCTAAATCTGAAACCAAACACTAGAGATTTCTGTAGTCTTTCATCAACTATTTGCTAATGAAAAGAATGAGGCATCTTGATAGAAGATGTATTAGTCTTCTTTGCAAATATCACTACAAAAACATTATCATTGTTCTTTTCCTTTTGTTGCTGAAAGTTAGAAATCTCAAACCAAGATGAAAGATATATAACATCAAACTTTTGGTAATAAAGTATGAGGACATCTTGATAGAGGATGCTTTGGTCTAATTTAAAAACATCAATACAAAGACCTTTTTTCTTAGCCAATTCATGCGTAGTCTCTCTAATGGAATAGGAAGCAAATAAACACCATGGGATGAAACATGAGAGTATCATATCTTGGCTAAATGGTGAGGGGATCCCTTGGTTGCTCATTATATACATGTGTTTGTATGTTTCAAGTATGAATATAATATCTACATGATGCTTATGTAGTTCTCTGAACATGTGATGTAGTGCCCCTTGACTCATATTGGTAGTTTGGCACTACCTCAGCCCTTGATGAACTCGTACCCACAAAGTTATGCTGATTACTGACTCACAGCCATTAATTTTGGATCGTGTATTTACCTTGTGTCTGAATCTAATTGTACAATTATTCTTTGTAGCCATGAGGAAAATTGCTTCAATTAATGATGAAGTTCTCAATCCGATGGCTAGGAATTAATGGTGATCAGGAGAGTTGGGTGATCCCCAGTTTCTGCAGTGTCACCAAACCATGCCATGCACATAAAGAAGTTTCTTTGCATCATGTGTCTTTTCCATATGCATATTCATCTGTACTTCGTTCCTGTTTAAGATTTTATCAGGCCTAAATGGTTGATCAAAATATCAGATATCCCAATTCATGATATATCTTACAACACTGATGTTTCTCATTTTGTGTGGTTTATTCATTTAAACGTTTGTATCAAACATACAGTTTTTCCCAGAAGTCAGTGAAGTTGAGTTTGCAAGAAAATCAACTTTTGGAGGTGCTTCGTTTAAGCTAGACTATCTGACAAAGCCATCACTATTTGAAGATTTTGGGTTCATTTCAAAGGTCAAAATAGCTGACCATGTGAAACCAGCAGATGAACTGTTCATGGTTGCATATCCATATTTTAATGTTAATGGTAATTTTAAGCACCCTGATCTTCTACTTGATTTTCAATTCATAAGTTTATCATAGCTCAGAATTGCATTTCTATCCAGAAATGCTCATGGTGGAAGAGCTTTACAAAGAAGCTGTTGTGAACACAACCCGGAAACTGATTATATTCAATGGAGAACTTGATCGAATAAGGACTGGATGTATCCTTAGCTTCTATTATCATTTGCATGCATTGATGTATAAAATGTATAAAGAGTGGCTCAACTTTTTCGTTTCACAAGAAAGCCTCATTCGTACTTTTGATTTCTCCAGTTTTGAAAATGAAATAATACAGCTTGTGCTAAAAATCCTCTCTTAACACGGTAATGACTAGATCACAGATGAAAATATGACAATGAGCTGTTCTCACTAAATTAATCAAAAGGAAAATTTGATTTGGTTATATGAAGAAGCCGTACTAAAGTATGAGAAGGCCCTCATGCTTTGCTTGAAATATTTCTTCTGGCGACAGTTGACCTTGAGATGGACCAAGATTATCCACCATTCTTCTACCCAAAGCTGGCAGCACTTTCCAAGACCTTTCTGCCCAAGATGGAGACAGTGTATTACATTCACAATTTTAAAGGGCGAAATGGAGGTACTCTTTTCAGGTATGTATCAGGTTAGTGGTTAACCTACCCTTATTTTTACATAATTTTGAGTGAAGTTACACTGCTTCCATTTAGAGGCAAACTGAATAAAGGCTGCGTTTCTCCCGGCTTGTACTTTTGGATAAGTGGCTCAATGGGAGCACTTATCCACATCAACAATAAACTGCTTACTTGAAGAAAATAGTTTTTGGTAATTAAATACATTTATTTAAGTGCTTATGAATGTTTAGTTGTAAAATCGGTATTACGAAAATATTATTAAAGTTTAGAAATAACATTTATTTAAGTGCTTATAAAGGTTTAGGGGTAAAATAGGTATTATGAAATGTTACTATAAGTTTAGAAATAGCTTCCCGCATAAGTGATAAGAGAATCTGTTCTCAACAGCTTCTCCTTATGGGTAGCCTTCCTCTACTGCTTATGGTTACGCTCTTACCCATCAAGTGGTACCAAACACACTTTTGATTTTAAAAAGTGCTTTAATAAGCTATAAGCTGAAATAAGCACTTAAATAAGCCAGTCCGAACACAGCCAAAGATTTAATAATAGTATTTGGAATTTTACAAGATTCCTATTAATTAGTTTAATTAAAATTTACTTGGTCAACATATTTATGATTATTATTATTTTCTACATCATAACTGTAACAGCATTCTAATCATTTTCAGGTGCTATCCAGGACCCTGGAAGGTCCTTAGGAAAGTGAATAACAAATATATCTGTTTGCATCAGCAAGAACTGATGCCATCCCTCAAGGAAGTTGCTTTAGACATCCTTCCATCAACTTGATGATCTTTCATAACATGAATCTTTAGAGATTCGTTTGAGCTATTATGCATACGTATATATACAATGTTTTTGATCCCGTTAGTTCATTTCTTTTAAACACCAACAGCAACTGATTTCTCTGGGGAAGAAGCACATCTTAGCTACTCCAGGTACTCATTTCTGTACTGTACATATGGTTCTGGAAATATCTTCTGCAATAATACTCAGGTTGCTAAAGTTTTTCTTATTATTATTGGCCCAGGCTCCTTAATCAACAACGTTTCTGCGACTGGAATTTACCATTATGTAAGCACGTCCAAACTGGTATTCTTTAGTAACACATGATTATGCTCTTGGATTCCATGTTCTATAGCTCTACTGTAGTCCATTTCTTCGTACTTGTCAAATTGAATTGAATGGAACCTTTTTATCCTTGTCTATGACCCAGTTGTGGTTTTAACATCTAGAAGATTGAAGGATCTTGGCTTCATATTTTGTCAATTTTCCCAATACTAATGACCTTGATTTGATCCCTGGATTCTTCCATAGCTTAGTAAAGGGATTGATGCATTAGAAGACAATCTTTTGTCTTGTTTGAGGCTTAACGATGAAGAAGAAATCAACCACACGATACAGATTTACATGGTTTGGCAAATTGTGCATACGTCCACGGATGCACACCCAGTTCTACTATTTTCCAAAGTTCAGAATAATGTGTTACAAAGAGCAGCCACGAAAGTATGGATAAATACCCTGAAATTAGGGCTAAACATAATAGAAGTGAACTTACTATTATACCCCTAGTGAGGGTGGAATGGTGGTGGTGTATGGGGGGGAGGGGTAGGGGAGCTCGGATCCTCTGCATCGAGAATCGTCCACTGGTGCTTGCACCAATGTGATTGGTGCGCTCACTTAAAAAAAATTCAATTTTTAAAAGTTTTGCAGTTTAAACATTTTTTTAAAGGGAGAATTCACCAATCATGTCTCTGGTGCATGCATTGGTGGACGATTTTCGGTGTAGACGATCCTGGGAAGATACTTTAGTCAAGGAGTGTCATATGGATCACTAGTTCCCATCATGAAGACACTTTAGGCGAGCATACTCGAACCTGATTATCATTTTTCTACAGCCAAAAATATTCGTATGCATGATCTTCCCACAAGCTCGTGATAATAACTAATCGTATCTCTTAATATAATTGAAATAACGGGCTATCTAAAATGCCTGTGGAATTGTGGAGTCAAGTTCCTCAGACCTGCAAGAAAATTTCTCAAAGTAACTTGCTTGCTTTCGAGATGTTGAATGCTATAGGTTTGAAATGATAGCCAATTTATAATTTTTTTTTTATTTAACCAAGGCACTTGAAAAAAGAGGCAATACGGAAATAATGGAAAGAATTGGATTCAATTGTCAATTGCTCCTATTGAAAATAGGATTGACTATGGATTCGAACCACAGCACATAGTTTTAAAATTCGTACGATTTTTCCGATCTAAATCGTGCAAGTTTTACATGAAGAAGATTTGGTTATAAATTATTACTTTTAGATAATAATAATAATAGCTTATCTAACTGTTATGAATGGTATTATGGTATTATGGTCTTTTTTGTACAAATATCTAACACAGTCAATAGGAGTGAAGAATGAGGCACCTAATGGTCATTTTAAATCTTTTAAGAAACAAAGTGTCCTAAAATAATAAACGAAGCGACTATTAATAATTTTCCCTATTATGATTAATCATTAAAAAAAATCAATTTTTATCCCAAGCGCGCCAGGCTGGGTCCAACACAAATATGACGTTTGTACTTTGTACTGTGTCTGGGCCCAACCCGATATGACCCACTTGACCCAACCCGCTCGACATACTAAGGCACACAAGCCCTGTCCCGTATTGGGCCTGGGGTCTATTGCGCATTGTGGCGGAGCGGGTTACCCTTTCTCCGGAGAACCATTGCCCGCCCCACTTGGATGCAGATCGTAGTGCTCCATTTCCAAAGGAGAACAGAACAAAGCAACTATTCTGTCTCCACCGGGCAGAGAGATGACATTAAAATGTCCCAGTACGACTACTCTGTGCTCTGCTCGCGATTCCTTGAGCTTTCTTGCATATAAGAGTCAATCGCTGTTGAACCCAACTCGATCTCTTACAACAACTCTCTTTTCAATCTTCTCGACTTCAGTTGTCCATGAAAGCTGCAAGAACAATGAAAAGCGAGCAAAGTGAGACTGTTAATAGCGGCGTGATCCCATCAATGAAGCTTTTGTTTGTCGAGATGGGTGTCGGCTACGGTCAACATGGGTTATTCTTCTTCTCTCTCTTGATTATGATTGATTTAACTTTTGAAAATATGTGTTTGAATCTGGCCAACCAATTTGTCCTAAAATCTAAAATGAAATTTACAGGCAAGACATTACCGCAGCAGCAATGCGGGCTTGCAGGGATGCTATCTCATCCAATTCGATTCCTGCTTTCAGAAGAGGTACATATTTTCTGGTTTAGTTTCTGGGGTCTGCGAAATTATTGTCTTCTATTTAAATTGGGTTCTGAAGAATTTGGTGAAGATTTCTGGGGTTTTGTATTTTTATGATTTTTGTTGTTGTTGTTGTTGTTGTTGTTGTTACTCCTCTCTCTCTCTTTGCTGTATGAAGTTTTATGGGGTTTTGTTTTTTGCTGATTTTACCTATGTTTTGTTTTGTTTACCTCTGTTTTTGTTGCTTAACTATTTGATGATTTTATTTTTATTTTTATGGGGTTTTGGAGTTTGAGTTTGAGTTTGTTTGTTTTTTATTTTTATTTTTTATGATTGGATGAGTAGTTAAGCTTGATGTGGATTATGCTGGGTTTCAGGATTTTGGCTTTTGGTAGTAGAAGATGATCTTTAATAAGGAAAATGTTGTAAACAATTACAAGGTATGGAGAGGATCGAGTGACAGAGAAAATAAGAATAGTGAAAAGAATGATGCACCGAGACATCCATATGGTTTTATCATTATGTCCTCTTATAGAGATCATAGAAGAGGAGTCATACCATATGATTCTCTAGAATTTCTTCCTAGTAATCTTTTCCTTCTATGCTAACATTGGCAGTCTTATCAAATCAAATCAGCTTTTGTACATTCTTTAAAGGATCAAGAGTATACTTCACTTTCCATTCTAAAGAGTATGCTTTACTTCCTTTCTATCACTCCCCCTCAAGTTGTAGATGTCCTGTACATTGACAACTTGATATTGCATCATGTCTCTCATTTGAAAGCCCTTTCGTTTGTACATCTGCTAGTTGTTCATTTGAAGGGACAACCTTATGTAGCAATTCCTTTTTCTCTACCTTTTCTCTAATGAAGTGATAGTCCAGTTCTATGTGCTTATTTCTTGCATGAAAAACTGGATTCTTTGATAATTTTATGCCACACTTGTTATCACAACAGAGGCTAACCAAGGATACACTCATTCCAGTTTCAGTATATAAGTGTCATACCGGAGCTGGTTCAGATGTTGTTGAACCCATTGCTCTGTATTCCACTTCGGCATTAGAGTGGGAAACTGTCTTTTGTTTCTTGCTGCTCCATGAGACTAGCATCTACCAAGAAAAACACAGTAACCAGTGACAGATCGTTTAGTATTTGGGTCACCTGTCCAATTGGCATCCAAATAAGCTTTAATATTCATCTGATTGGATTTTGATGTGGCATAGAAAAGGTCATCAGATATGGTTTCCTTTATATAACACAGTATGTGTTTTGTCGCCCATAGATGTTGAGTTCTTGGGTCATGCATAATTCGATTGACTTGGTTGACTGCATAGGTGATATTTGGTCATGTAAATGTAAGTATTGGAGACCCCCAACCATAATATGATACATGAAAGGATCAAAGACCTTTCCCTTCAGCTGAGAACTTGGTGCCAAACTACAGCAGGTGTCGGCTAAGGTTTACATTGCTGCATGCCAAAACAAGTTAGAAGATCACTTGCATACTTATTTTGAGTGAGGAGAATCCCTGAAGAGGTGCGGTCAATCTCAACACCCAAAAAATACCAAAGAGGGACTAAATCCTTTATTTCAAAGTGACTGTATAATAACTGCTGTAAAGATGATATGGAGTTGCAATCATTCCTGGTGATGATTATATCATCAACATATATAAGCAAGAGAGCAATGCTGCTGGGGTTTGTTTATAGAAAAGGGAATGGTTAGCAATGCTACGTTGAAAACCAGCTTTGGAGATGACATCACAAAAGAGAGAAACCAAGCGCGGGGGCATGTTTTAATACATATATAGCTTTAGTAAGCTTACAAACAAACTGAATTGGATTTGGGACAGCATAACCAGGTGGCTGTTCTATGAACTCTTCAGAGAGAGGGCTATGTAAGATGATGGTCTTAACATCCATTTGGTGAACTGGCCAGGAAAAATGATTGGCCAAGGAAAGCATGAGGTGAATGGTGTCAGCCTTGCTTTCTGAACTAAATGTTTCTTCATAGTCCATTCCTTGGCACTGGTTGTATCCTTTGGGAACCGAGCGCGCCATCTACTTCCAACAACATTTTTATTGGAAGGACGAGAAACAATGGTCCAAGCAGCAGTGTTATGAAGGGCTACGATCTCATCATTCATAGCTTCAATCCACTGGTGATGTTGAACAGCTTGCTCAAAGGAAGAAGGCTCAACAGATTGAGACAAATTGGATAGAAGAGTAAGATGATCTGAGGAGAGATGATCATATTGAACATTTTTCTCCAACGGAGGAGGGACGGTACCAATGCGGGTATCAGCAAGGCAAGGATAGTCATTTAACCAAGCTGGTTGTGTACTATGACGTTTAGATTGGCGAAATAGAGGATGAACAGAGGACACTTGGTTTTGGAGAGGATTAGACGCAGTACTAGTCATGGGAATGGGTGCGTGAAGATACTAAGGAAGGGGAGGAGTTTGTCGTATGCATTTGCTCAAATGATGAAAGGGCAGGCAGAAACATAGTGGAGGGCAGATTTGAGGGCAAGGGATGATCTATGTGCTTTCCCTCAGACTCGGTATCCTGGTTTTCCGGACCGGTCTGTGCTGGGTCTGGACCTTAGTAGTCCGGTCCCAAATCGCAATACTATCTTTTGTATCACGAGGCTATGGACCTGACCGGTACAACCAGTTTGTTTTTTTTTTTTTTTAATAATTTGTGGACTAGACAGTCCAGATACCGATCTGGACCGGTCCGGTACCATCGGTCCGTTCCATTTTTTTAAATTTCAAAATTTGATTGTCGGTCCTGTACTTTTTTATTGGACCTGGACCGGTACCGGCCAATCCCGGTCTGGTCCCAGTCCATAAAACCTTGCTAGGTATGTCTTAGAGAAGAATAGAATTGAGATTCATCAAAAGATATATTACGAGAGATCAGAACATGTTTACTTATAGGGTCGTAGCAGTGATGCCCTTTGAGGTCAGACTATATCCACAAAAACACATTGTTTAGACTTTGGAGAGAGCTTGTGATGAAGTGTTTTGTCCACATGGGCATAGCATATACAATGGAAGGCACATAACCAGGGAAGATCAGGTGTGTGACCGGTAACCATTTCAAATGGAGAGGCACTACGACGATTAGTAGTGATAGGAAGCATATTCAGTATATGGACTGCTGAATGAAATGCTTCGGTCCAGAGAAACAATGGGGTCCCAATAGGGTGTAAGAGGGAAAGACCAGATTCACTAATGCAATGGTATGGACATCATCACTTTGTAAAAAATAAAGATTGTCTCCCCGAGTTCCCTTAGCGAGGATCTTCCAGTTCGAAGGTCTTTAACAATGGGGGATAATGATATGATCGTGGGGGATTTGTTTAGTTTCTACTCTAGTCTGTAGAAGTCAGACACTAACTTGAGGTTTAATGTAAGTGGGCTTGGAGGGAATATTTTGACTTGGGCACAAAGTGGTTGGAAAGAGATTTTGAGTTGAAGGAGCCTTTTCGTCACTTGATAAAGATAAGGCTCCAGGATCAGATGGATTCACAATGGCTTTTTTTCTAGGATCAGTGGGAGATTATTAAAGATGACATCCTTGAGGTCTTTAATGATTTTTTTTGAAAGTGGTATCATTAATCTGATTCACTAATGCAAAAAAAGAAGGAGACCAGGGAGATTAAGGACTTCAGACCAATCAGTCTTATCACTAGTTTATATAAAATTGTGGCTAAAGTTCTTGATATGAGACTTAATGTGGTCATGGGCGATATTGTCTCTAGTAATCAGAGTGCTTTTATTGCGGTTCATCAGATTTTAGAGTGTGTATTGGTTGCAGATAAGATTGTTGAGGAAAGGAGAAGAAATTGTAGGGAGGGGATGATACTCAAACTGGACCTTGAGAAGGCGTATGAAAGTGTAGAGTGGTATTTCCTAGATTTTGTTTTGGAATGGAAAGGTTTTGGGGGTGAGATGGAGGTGGTGGATGGAAGTTTGCATAAGGAATATATTCTTTTCTTTTGTAATTAATGGAAAGGTTCAAGGAAACTTCGAAGCTTCTAGAGGACTTAGACAAGGGGGACCCACTGCCCCCTCTATTGTTCTCATTGATGGGGGTGCCCTAATTAAGTTCTTGACAAGGGTTGAGGAGATGGACTTAATATCGTGTTTTCAAGTAGGCAGGAAGTGAAGGAAGATGCTTCACTTCCTTTCATGAGCTATTTATCCAGTGGAGGTTTCCTTTCATGGGAAAGTGAAGGAAGATGCTTTATGGGGCGGCTTTCTATGCGATCTTATGGATGATTTTGGGGGAAAGGAACATAAGAGTTTTTGAGGATAAGGTGCCTACCATGTAGGATATGATTGAGACTTGCGTACGACTCGTTGTATCATGGGTATCTGTACTTCATGATTTCAGAGGCTTTTTGAGTTCTGATGTTGTTAGGGATTGGTCACTTATTGCCATATCTTGTTGGTGGAATCCTATGGTTAAGGCCATTTGGAAACCTCCGAGAGTGGGTTTTGTTAAGCTCAACTTTGATGGTTCATCTTTGGGGAATCCAGGTCTGTCGGGGATAGGGGCATTTTTAGGGATTCCCGGGGCCATTATTTATACATATATTCAGGTCGTATTGGGGAGGGGGACTCCACAAGCACGGAGATACATGCTTTGGTGGCAGGTTTGAAGGAGATGAGAAGTCAGGGTTATAGTTGTGTGGAAATTGAAGGTGACTCTTCCTCAGTCATTGCATAGATGTGTTTGTCTTTGAAGTGGCCACGGAGATTCACTCATCTTATTGGGTTGGCAAAGTACATGGGGGAGGGGATGGAAATTGTGTTCTCACACACTCCTCGTTCAGCAAATGATGTAGCTGATAGGTTGGGCAGGGAGGGAGTGACTAGGGAGTCCTATTTTTTGGTCCCACCGGATATTGGGAATGAATTTATAGGTGAAGTGGATTGATCTGGGCATACGGCTGCCTTTTGTACATAGGCTTTATCTTCTGTTCATGATTTATGTTTCTGTTTATGCTGTTTTTGGTCTTTTACTTTCAGGATCACATTTTGTGATCTTTGTATTTTCTCCTACTTTTGATGATTAATGAAGAACTGTGTTAATTAATAAAATAAAAGGTCATTAACAAGAAGAAAATCAGGAAACAACATTGAAATTGATAAGTAGAGTATTATCAGACAAAGTATTTTTATGTAAACGCGGTGCAAGAAAAACATTAGGAATAGAAACAGAGCCCATAGAAGAGGAAATAGATGCAGAGCCAACATGAGTGATTGGAAGAGATTAGCCATCTCCTAAGATGGTATGTGATGACCCGGAATAAGGAATGGGGTTAGAGAGATCACCTGTGGTGTCAGAAACATGATGGGTAGCACCTGTATCAACGATCCACCAGGCTTCAGAAGGTGATGAGAGAGACATGTAGCTGACAGAGTGAGTGAGTGCCTGTTGTTGGTACTGTATATTTAGGCGATGGTAACAATTCACCGCAGTATGATTATGATGTCCAAAAATCTGACACGTCTCCCCTGAATTGGAAGAATGAGAACTTTGGTTTGAAAGTGAGATTTGGTTTTGGAAGAAGACTGCGACAATGACTAGAAGAAGGGGTTGGAAGAATTCCCTGTCCTGAGTGATTGAGGGAACTATCATAAGCTGACCGACCACGTCCGCGATTTCCACTATGCCTTCTCCATCCTGGAGTGGTGTTAAGAGGTAAGGCTGTATGGGAGGTGGTTTCAGCAGGTGTTTTTGCCTTCTCTATGTTTGGGGAAGCAAAAAGGGACTCATGTTCTAGAAGTAAGGGTCGCAATCCAGCAAACGATGGAAGAGTGGGTTGGGTGATGATGGGTGTGATGAACACTGTATAGTCCTCTCCTAGACCAGACAATACATAGCATATCTTGTCTTTGTCCTCAACTGGGTGTTGTATCATAGCCAGTTGGTCAAAAATAGACTTTAACTCGTTAAGATACTTGTGTACTTTCAGATCACCACGTTTGCAATTCTGGAGCTCTGTTCTTGGGTGCTTGAGACAAGTTTCCGACTGCTGAGCATATGATTCCTGTAGAGACAACCATAATTCTTTGGCTGAGGAAGAATCAATTACTTGGGAAAAGATATTCTGGAGACAAAGTAGAATTTATCCATGCTATTAACTTTTGATCCTTTGCAAATCAGATTTCATAGTCTGGATTTATCTTCCTTGGTTTTTCTGTATTCTTATACTTTGGTGGCTGATGAGATGTCTCATCTAAATGACCCATGATACCTTGTCCATGAGCAATTGGAATAATTTGCCCCTTCCGCGAGAGAAAGTTATCTGTAGACAACTTTTTTGGTGACAAGTTGTGGGAGAATGCTTACCGGAATATTAAGGACTGGAGAAGAAGAAGTAGCCATAATCTCAATTCAGACAGAAGCTTTTGAAGTTTAAGGGATGAGAAAATTGTGGGACATGAACTGAGGTATCTTTACAGCTCTGATACCATGTAAATAATTACAAGCTACGGAGAGGAATGAGTGATAGAGAAAAGAAGAATAGAGAAGAGAATGATGCACCAAGAAAACCATATGGTTTTGTAATTATGCTCTTTTACATAGATCATTCTAGAGGAGTCGTACCATATGAATCTCTATAGTATCTTCCTAATATTCTTTTCCTTCTATGCTAACATTAACAGCGTTATTAAATCTAATCAGCTTCTGTACAATCTTTGAAGTATCAAGACAAGAGTATACTTCACTTTCCATTCTAAAGAGTATGCTGTACTTTCCTTTCTAACAAATGGTTCATGAGCTAATCTGTTTTAATATGGGAATGATGCAGGGTCTATACCTGGAGTTTCATTTGAACAGATGAAGCTACAGATCAAGCTTGGGGTTCCTCAACCTCTGCAACAATTTCTGGATATTGAGTCAGTCAAATCTGTCTTCCCTCAGTGAGTATCAATTGTATGAGATTTTCAATATGAACATTCTGAATGCTTTAAGTGCGGCAACTTTACCTGGTTGATTAATAAATAGGAAGCAATATGTGGATATAATTTATATGGTCTTTATACACAGCTCAATTTAAACAGACCACTTGAACATATCTGCTACCGGCTGTATTGTGATGCAAAGGGAGGCAAGACTCCCCAGCTATGCAACTTGTTCCTGTTTATTATTTTATACTATATCCCCTCCACCCCAAAAAAAAAAAAAGAAACGAGAAGAAGAAGAAGAAAGAAAAGAAAAGAAGATGGTCCAAAATGCCCTGCACATTTTATGTGCAGAGAAATACCATGTTTGCATCTTGCCGTTATACTTTTCCTTTTTAATTTTGACTTGATCATATTTTTCAACCATTGTTCTAAAATTTTCTCAAGTGAAATTTCTCTTTTCAAAGGGCATCAAATCTAAAACTTTGTTTCAATTGATGGTCCTTTTTATAAATGTTTGGTAATGGCTGGTGGTCTTATACCTTTCATTAGGAATAGATCAGTCAAAGCCAATTGAAATCTAAAATCTTGTTTCAACTGATGGTCCTCAAAGTCTTTGTGGTAAAAGTTTGGTAATGGCTGGTGGGTCTTATTACTATGTTTCATGGGGAATAGATCAGTAAAAACCAATTGCCATAGTGCTTATAAGAAAAATTCCAAGTCTTTTGCAAATTCCGTACACAAACATGGATGAACTATGCTTACGCCTTTACCGAGCGGTGCTAGCAAAGGCGTGCTTCTCAGTCTTTCATGTGGGTATAAAAACAGAATGGGACTTACATGAACAATGTTAGTGTCGGGGCGGCGCCATTCCAAGTTTACTTCTATGAATGTTGTAAAAATGGCATTAAATTTTGAATTTCACTATTATCTCAAAATGACATATTTCTGTTCTATAATTGCAGTGGAGAAATTGTGAATTTTGAGGTTGTGGATGGTGGACTAATATGCTCAAGTGGTGTGTATGTTGAAGAAATGGGAGATAAGAATGACGACTGTTATATAGTCAATGCTGCAGTTTACGTTGGTTATTTGCTTCTGATTTTTCTCCTTTCATTGTTTTATAAGGTTCACTTCGCTTCTATTTACATACTATATCTATACAATGTATAAAATATATTTTGTGTTTTTTAACTTCGCTTCTATTTACATACTATATCTATACAATGTATAAAATATATTTTGTGTTTTTTGTTCACTTCCAGTCTTGATCTATTACATAGTTTACCTTCATCTTCTCTTTTTCCATGCTTTGCTTATCTAGTCTTGATCTATTACATAGTTTACCTTCATCCACAGATGAGCCAATAAAATAGTTCAACTGGATGAGATTTGTCTACATGATCTCATTTTGGAACAGCTCACAGAACTAGTTATTGTTTTAAGGTTCAATCAAAAATAATGTAACGGCCTAGACCACTTTTTTATTATTTAATTATATTCTATTCCTTGTCGTGACTCTATTTGCCGAATTGATCGCCAATCGGATTAGATCCGACTATGCGATGGTATTTGTGATGATTTTGTGGTCCTTTTGCCGTGCCTAGTAGTATAACTTGAATTGTTTTGAGCTAATGGCATTATTGTAAATTTCATGTTGTAATGAGGTGTATGGCTTGGATTGAGTAGTTAAATTTGAATGGTTTAGATGTGAGTGGTTAAAATTTGATGGTTGAGATTGAGTAGTTAAGATTAGATGGCGTAGATTTTGCCACTTGGCTTGGGATGTATCTTGCATAGGAAGCTTGAGAGAAAGCTCATTTGGTTTGTGTGGTTTTGGCTTGGTTGGGAAGCTTGGAGAAGGATCTTGCATGTGTTGATTTCACTTTGGATTTGTTGCTTGATTCAAATTGGAAAGTATAAATTCATGAATGTAATTAAATAAATCTTAGTTTTCTCGTCCATCCCAATGGTTTATGCTTGTTGTTTTATTGAATATAGATAGGTAGTTTGAATGATTAGATTATGGTTATTGTATGTTTTTCTTGCTTACATTTCATATATGATCTTCTCCTTATCCTTGTGTGTTGAGAAACCTAGAAATAAATTGGAAACCCCTAATTTGTGGCCTATTTGCGACGGTCGACGGCCTCTTCGGCGCGCCGAACACATTGCCAAACGCTTTTTGGGCGAAGGGCAAACCCCTTGGCATGCCTAAAAGGCCGCCGAGTATGAACACTTTGAACAGGTCGCCGGGGACCAGCTCAGCTCACCGAAATGGACCTCGGTGCTTTGAAGGGATCGTCGAAGAGGTCGCTGAGAAATGACCCCTTGGTTTTATCACCGAATCTCAAAGTGGTTTGCCGAGAGGGTCGCCGAACCAAGCTTCGGTGCACCGAAGGGGTTACCGAGGTAGGTTTCGGTGCGCCGAAGACCTCGCTGAGGACCCCTCCGAACCAGACCATTTACGCAAATGTTTTGATATTGGTAAACTGATATGTATTGTCATACATGATGGTTTGAATTATGCTATATGCTCATATGTATGAATGCTAGTAGAGATAATGCTTTGAGAACCTAAGTGAATGAAATTCTATATGAAACTACATGGAGATACGTGGATTACATGTTTTAGATTTTTATCTTTCACCCTGTACACCACAAGATGATTGTTTAGTTAATGTGCACTCTTCGCAACACATCATGGACTCTAGACCACAGTGGTCGAAGAGTATGACCCTTTAACCCCGAGACCTCACAGTTGCATCTCAAGGATGGAGATGAGAGTGATGTGATTTCACGTCTAGTGAGGAGACCGGCGGGGACCGAGTTGAGGGAGTAGCTAACCCAATACACTCTTCTTTGCCAAGGGGTGTCTGACCCGAGGAATAGAGATGGGCATCTGTAGATTAGTCAAGTGTCATGTTTTCCTGAGGGATACCGCAGGTGGCTGCAAGTCTCGGTCTACGTACCACTGATAAAAAATAAGTGGGGGGGATTGTGCCTCGTAGGTTGAAAACCCTTAAAACTACGCTGTACACGTAGAATAGCCTTATTCCTTGGATTGTTACAGCGGGGGGATGATTTCTGGTTGCTGGAACACCCTGGGGCGAATTCAGGTTGTTGGGACACCCCGAATAGAGGCTGGATCAGGAGGAAACATTTCACATTGACACTCTTTCAGAGTTTGCTTTGCACAGCATATTTAGATTGTTTGCTAGATCACCTTGGTGATTTTATAACTTCGGCGCACAACATTCGCATTTAATAATTAATCTTCCTCATGCATTGCATTTGTTGTGTTTCCCTTCTTGTTTGTGCTTGAATTATTGTGATTGTTTAGACTCTAGGATTTACCTTATGCATTCCTGAATTTACTTCTTACTAGCTTTATAGCTCAGGCTTTTTAGCAACATTTCAGGAAACTTAGAGGGTACTGTTGTTGATGAGAGCTCCGTGGGTGAAGATCTATACGAAGAAGATGACGAGTTTTGTGCACTCCAGTGACTTCTTTGTAATGTTTTGGACTTCTTGTAATATTTTGACATACTCTTAGTTTTGATTTCTTTGGGAGGATACTTGGGTAGTATCTTCATGGTTAAATTTGGTTTTTAACCTTGAACATTTGTTTTGATTTTTCTTCCTCTGTTATCTGATGTAATTATGTAAATAACTCTTTTACTTTCTTTGTGAATGAAATTTATTCATTTTTTACTAATGTCTTTGAATCGACTGCCACTCTCCTTCCGAGAAAGTGAAGGTCATTATCTGGACCCCTCTGGGCCCCAGTGGTTTATTGAGTTTGGGTCGTGACAAAGTTGGTATCAGAGCCTTAGTTCTTCGTTTTAAATCAGATTTCTTAAGTTTTAACGTTTTTGGAATTTGAAACTTTTTGGAATGCCGTTATTTCAAAAGTTTCTGTGTGTTGTTTGTTAAGAGCTAATCATCTGGAATTCTTACTTACAAGAAATTCGGATGTGTGAACTCTTTTGACAGATATATATCACACTTCTTCCATGGCGGGACGTAGGGGTCGGCATGCCCACGAGCCCCGATTAGAGGACTACGCTAGGAGGAGGGGTCGTCGTGCCAATTATCCTCCATTGGTAGGAGACCGAGGAGATGATCCTCACCTTGCTGGTGTATATCATGCCTTGGGAGACATGACCAATATGATGCAGAGGCAACAAGTCTAGCTCCAGGCTGCAACACAGAGAGGTACTTCAGGTCTAGAGGGTTTCAAGAAGCTTGGCCCCACACCATTTAAGGGAGCTGTAGACCCTTTAGAGGCACATAACTGAATTGATTCTATCAAGCACATCTTCGAGATGATGAAGGTGGAGGATGCAGATATGGTCCGGTATGCAGCTTTCATGCTAGAGGGTGAAGCACCCCGGTGGTGGAAGTCTACACTTAGTATTGCAGCTGTTAGCACATGAAGAGATTCAAAGAAATCTTCTACAAGGAGTACTTTCCGAAGACATTGTGGAGAGAAAAGAGAGATGAAATTCATGAAGCTTGAGCAGGGGACCATGACGGTGATGGAATATGCCGCCAAGTTCACAGAGCTATCCCAATTTACATAGTATGCTATCGATGAGAGGAGAAGAAGACCTTTCGATTTGAGTGCGGGCTGAGGCCCAATATTCGTAGCAGGTTGGTAGTAAGAGACTTCACCGAATATCAAGTCGTGGATTGTGCCAGAAAGGTAGAAAGAGACATGGCGGAGTTCAGAAAGAGTGTGGATCTGAGGAACGCGAAGAGCGGTTTGAGACCGAGCAGCTTCAAGGGCAATGCATTCGAAGTGCAGAAGAGGCAGATAACGCAAGGACCATCCAAATCTCAGAGTTTTGGGAGCGTCCCTACGTGGTGCCATAATTGCAGGAGGCAAGGTCACAGTTTCAGGGATTGTCGTGCACCACGAAATCCGAATCAAAACTTCTTTCAGGGTCAACCACTCCAGCAGTAGTAGCAGCAGCAGCAGCTTGTGCCCCGACCACACTATGTTTAGAATCTTGTTCCAATTTAGCAAGTGCCGCCTTTCAAGGGACCCAGGAGCGGACCCCCTCAGCCCCGACTTTAGCAGCCGCCTCAGACGGCCAAGGTATTTGCCATTGAGCCTCAGCAGAACGAAGTTATGGAAGGTACCATTCAACTCTCCCACATTTAGCGCGTGTACTATTTGATACTGGAGCTTCTCATTCTTTCATTGCACGGTCACTGGTTCACTGTCTTGGTTTGCACATGAAGTACTTAGAGACGAGTCTTGTAGTAGTGAACCCAGTAGGAGGCACAACACAGTTAGAGTTGGTGTGTGAGTCTTGTTTGATCATGATTGGCGAGTCTACTTTGCCTATGGATTTGATCGTTTTGGATATGCATGAATTTGACGTTATCTTAGGAATGGATTGGCTAGCTGCACACCACGTGCAGATAGACTGCCATAATCGAGTCGTCTCTTTTCTAACCCCGGAGGGTGATCTAGTGGAAGTCATGGGTTCAAGTTTTGGGATGCCCAATCTATCTGCCTGTTTAGACCTTTGGTCTATTGAAGAGGAGTGCGGTGGTATTCCTATTGTGTGTCAATTTGGGAAGGTGTTTCAGGATATCCTGAGTTTGCCGCCTAAGCGACAAGTGGAGTTTTGTATTGAATTGGTTGCAGGAGCTCAACCTATCGCATTGCTGACTTATCGGATGGCGCCCATCGAGTTAACTGAATTGAGGAAATAGTTGGACGAACTTTTAGCATTGCAGTTCATTCGGCCTAGTTTATCACCTTGGGCAGCGCTTGTTTTATTTGTAAAGAAGAAGGACAGATCCCTCAGACTCTGCATTGACTACAGAAAGCTAAATCATGTCACTGTGAAGAACAAATACCCGTTGTCGAGTATCACGACTTGTTTGATCAGTTGCAAGGAGCGTCATATTTCTCGAAGATAGATTTCAGATTCGGCTATCACCAACTGTGGATCAAGGAAGCGAATCTTCCGAAGACGGCGTTCCGGACGCGTTATGGACATTTCGAGTTCGTAGTCATGCCATATGGGCTGACTAACGTCACAGCAGCATTCATGGACATGATGCAGAGAGTCTTTAGACCCTATTTAGACAAGTTCCTCGTGGTGTTTTTTGACGATATCTTGATATACTCGAAGTTAGAGGAAGAACATGAAGAGCACTTTAGTATCGCCTTGCAGACCTTAGCAGATCATCAGTTGTACGCAAAATTTTCCAAGTGCGAGTTTTGGAAGGGTGAAGTGAAGTTCCCAGGGCATGTAGTGTCTAAGAAAGGCATCACGGTGGACCCTAGTAAGGTAGAAGCGGTTTCTAGTTGGGAGCAGTCGAAGAACGTCTCAGAAATTCGCAGTTTCCTTGGGTAGCAGGATTCACCATAGGTCTTACTGTTGGGAGCAGTAGAAGCAGTTTCTAGTTTGGTAGCAGGATTTACCATAGGTCTTACTGCCTCTACCAAGTTTTCCAATACTTCATGCATCCTACTCGCTTCAGGGTTCCTAGATTTAGGATCATTGCTTGACTCAATTCTTCTTCCCGCCATACTGAAAATTCACAGTATAGGCATAAGAATATAACTCAAAAATAACACTAAATACTTTACTCATACACTAGATGATTAGAGTAAGTACAATATAGCTCACATAACAATGGTCTGATAATACTCTACATCTGAGTACTATTGTCATCACCAGAATACAAGCTTAACATCAACGTGGGATTCATGCATACTGTCCTAGCCTGTTTTTATTTGTGGTCCACAGGTGTCTGCAGCCTGCCAACCCTCCTCTCGGGTCCACCCACAAGACACTAATCCACAAGATACACTAGGTATATGGCATACCATTTCCCACCCAATAACAGAGTATTCCACATAAGGAAAAGTATCCTTTAATCATATTAGGATATTAAACAATATCACATATCAAACACAATATCAGGGAAATAATTTTCATATCACACGATAGCTTTAATATATATCATGGCCAAAAACATCCAAGATATACCCTTTTTGGTATTTCAAAATACTAACCAATATCATCATCACATATGATATCACATCCGTACTCAAAAACATCAAGTGTTAAACTTTACTATTCCACTTTCTTCAACATTACTCGTATGAGGCCTAAGCCTTTCATATTTACTTACTATATCTTTCTAATCATCTTAATTAGATTTCTTACTTGGATGAAATCCTTTTACTTATTTATGTCTCTTATCTTTTTATATATATTAATCCTAACATACCTTCCTTTTCATAAGGTCTAGAGCATTGATGCATTTGCAACTACATCGTCCTTTATCCTTATGAAGGTACTTGGTTAATGTTAGGATTGCACATATATAAAACCAGAACCTTACAAGTCTGCAATTGAAATCCTCAAATCCCATAGGATTGCTAACTCAACCAACTCCAACAAACACATCCTTATGGTTCGCTTCTTGGATTTGCAGGAATAGTGAGCTTCCTATCCATTGACATTCTCAAGAAGTAACCATTAAGGCACAAAAACATATATAAAACCGAGTCACTCTCCTGGCCTATATATATCTATTCTCTTATTCATCTCTTACTTCTATTCTATAATCTATTCAAAATCATTTGCTCTGATACCACTTTGTCACGACCCGAATCCCAAGGTATAACTCGTGTCAGCACAAGTATAACCTTGTATTCCAAGTCGCAACTCTCACCCTCTAATATCAACCCAATCACAACTACATACTTCTAAGAGGGTGGTAATACCATAAATCAAAAACAGAGCATGATATGAATAACAATAACTGCAGCGGAATCAAACAACTAT